>JAVCKT010020484.1:22638-37894 GCA_032273925.1 Rhynchotus rufescens | reverse complement strand
CATTTTTTGCTGGAACTGTCTTCTACATTAACGGTCCAACTCAGAGCGAATGGAACAAATCCTTAGGTTCTGCCTAGCTGCTCTTCCAGTAAGCCAATGATCTTCAGGGTGAAGAAGCTGAACTTTATTTCCAGGGAGAATTTGGTCTAGGGGACAGCATCCTGTTTGCCATACTTCCAGACTCACTGATGTTTTACTACATTTATATCGGTGAGAAGCAGCTCTTCCCCCTCCATGTTTTCCACTGAGATGACATTTGTCCCACATACTGGTAGTGATTAGGAATGGGCAAAAGAAGCAAAATTTCTGCAACAAGAAACAGAGCAAGAGGTGGTTACAGTGACTGCCATCAGTACACTCAAGAATAATGTGAGCTTTGTGACTAAAGACTGAGTTCTTTTAGATTCCAATTCCTGAACAACTGAATGCATTACTTAAGAAATAAGTCTTTTGCAGGATGAGTTTCTCAGGCTACCGGGGAGTTTTTGACATAGCAGCCCTGTCAAAGGAAGTGGGATTGAACACCCAGACCTTTTCCAGGGTATTGAAAAACTTGTCCTGGGTGTCTTTCCTGTGCTGAGGAGATGGAAGCAATTGACATGTAGCAACTCAACAGTTCAATTGAAAATGATTGTTTTTCCCTTAGTGGCAGCCCTGCCAGATCAGGTGAGGCCTCCTCGCACATTGATCAAGATAAAGGCAGACAGCTTTCCTTTCTCACTCAGATACCTAGAGAAAAATCCCTTGCTATCCTTCTTCCCCTTGGATAATTAATACACGGGTCAGTTCAGGTTTCTTTTGGAGGAGAATCTGGTAGAAGATATGATAGCCTCTCTCATCTGCTTTCTGGGAAATGACCTGACTTCTCTGGGATATTTGAAACATGCAGGAAAACACATCCAGTTGCAGGTGGCAGCAGGACCTTTGGACTTCCTTTGAGTGCAGCAAGATGGTAATTACCATGCAGTGGTGGTCTCAGAGCATCCTTCCGAGCTTCACAACATTCCTACTGGACAAGTTTTAGCTGTTTGTCAGCTCTTGAAATGGAGGCAAAAGGTGCCGTTGCTTTTCCAGTTACATCCATGACAGGTTCAGGAACCCATCTCCAGACTGACTGATCCTACTTTGGAGCCTGCTGACAGTTGCCAGTGCATGGTCTGTAAGTCTGACCTGTGAAACAATCTGTCTATGATGTCTTTCGTTCATTTATTTTTTCCCAATAACAGCTCTGAGAAAGGCTTTTTGTGCACTTATATGTCCCTGTTGATGCTTTCGGTCAAGCACTAACAATAATTTGACTTCTACTCTTCACAAAGACCATCTTCTTGCAGACCTCACTGTACCAATTCATTCAGCTGTACTGAATCACCAGACATCTAGCAGTCCCATCTGGCCATTTTTCACCTTGCCTCCCAGCTGAAGTCTTCTGCCCACGTGGAACGGATGGTGAAGGGGCTCAAGTGAGTTCTTCATTACTTTTCATTTTATTTAGCTATAGGACTTCAGGGAGGACCAACACAGGCCCTTCTGCCAGCAGAGCTTCAGGGTGAGTGCAGAAGTGCCTCGAGCTGCTGCTTGCAGAGCGAGAGTCTGTTTAGGGCTTTGCTCCCTAGGCCAGACTGGAAGAAGTTGCAACTTGCCAGTAAACAGCTTGAAACTTGCATTGACCCTTCGTGTCCAGAGAAGCAAATTCAACACGTGTTTTCTGGGTATGATGCAGGATCTGGGATGAGTAGAAAACAGGAGGGATGCAGACAATCCCACGTTAAAGTGTAACCCAGTCCATATGTTTCCTGTCTCCTTTTTCTGCATGATAAAGGCCTTTACTCAGGAAACATGATGGGTCTTTTTACCTTGGGAGCTGGGGTCTGTGGTTCGCAGTGTAGCCTTCGATGCACATGTGCAAACAATGAACAATGCACCTTCCTTGGAAAGCTATTTTAGGGTCTTGATTGCAAGACAATCATATCGTTGTTCTGATGAAGGTGAGTAATGGTTGCGGTATATTTGCAGAATGAAAAGTGTGCAGCTTTTGGGGGAGTCATTGTGGCTTTACGTGTTCACACAGATTCATAGGCAGCTGAAGAAAGAAGGAACAAATTTGTCATCTAAAGCATATAACATCACCACGGGAGGAGGGCCGAATTCTGGTGTCATTTACAGCTATTCAGACCCCACAAATTAACAGAATGAATTTCACATTTGCACATGTCTGGCCTAGTCAGAACACAGGAGAAAGTCCAAAGCAAAATGAGTATGGAGTATTACATGGGTCCTTACTGCTCTCGTTGTCAGCTCCAGCCAGCTTGCTTATGCTACCTATGTGAATTTGGATAAATTTGTCCTAGATGAGAAAATAAAAGATAGTCTGTTAATCAAGATTGCAATATCTGTAGGAAAACAGAGAGTAGCTGAAAGGTTCAGAACGTTCACTGGGGACAGACAGCAGTGCCTGTAGGGGCAAATTTGCAAGTCAGTGAGAGGAAATTTAATCTTTTCAAAGATCAGATCTATAAAAAAACTCTTCTAGGATTCTGTATTAGAGCTTAAAGAAATCCTCCTTTCTTTGCAGCATATGGCAGAAGTATGCAGTGCACAGAAATAGAGGAATGAGACCTCAGCAGTAGTGTTTTCTATTTTCACTGTCAATTTCAAATTTCAGTAGTTAAAAAATATCTACAGAAAAGCGTATTTGGATTCCTTGCAGAAGTGTACAATGGAAAAGAGTTGGTAAAAACTGACTGCCCCTAGGTTTGTGGGGACAGAAAAAAAGACAGAAGTCAAGACTTGCAAGTTTCCTTGTGTCCTGTATGCCAGCATAGACTGGTGCTCATGGTGTGTGGGGGAAAGCAAAATGACCAAGGGTCTCCAGAAGCCCTTGGCTAGGAGGAGCTGGCCCTTCTGCCCAGGCTGAAGTCTGCATCTTCCAAACGCCTCTTCCATGCCCTGTCCTTTTTGCCTTCAGCCCTGCTGGAGACTCTCTGCTGAGTGGTTTTGGGGCAGAGCTTGTGGATTTTGAGTCTGGTTAAGAAGCAGCCCCAAGTATAAAATATCATGCAACTTTCAGACCTTAGTGGTTCACTGTATTTTGGGAGGGAGGGGGTTGCCAGGGTTTAGAGATCTGCAGGAAAATGGCTTCAGCCAGGGCAGCTTTGGGGTCCAAAGGGCCAAAGCTAGGAAAGAAGAGTGAGGTTTATTGCTTGCAGGAAGGAGATTATTCCTAGGGATAGAGGGCAGCATAAGACAGGCTAGGGATACAAGCAGCGTAAGGACAGCCTGCCGGGAGAAGTTCTGGAGGAGGAAACAGGCATAGAGGTACAAGCTGGGACATGACAGTCCGGGGGCCTCATGGTGTGGCAGCTGGAAGGAGAAATAGGAAGCCATGGAAAGAATCCAACAAGGCTAGAAAAACAGGATTTTTGCTACAAGGCCAAACACAGCTGCTATTTTTATCTCTGAATTCTGTGTTATCTTATTGACCCCCAGAGCAGAGGAAAGCAGGAGAGGGCTCTTGGGAGTCACCTGTGAGTCTGGCATGGGCTGAGCGACGGGCAGAACAAACCAGAGCAGGCTGCTCCGGAGACGAAGGGAAAAGAGACCCCAGGTCCAAGGGAAGCGGTGCCCCTGCCCGCTGCAGCAGCTGCTCGCACAAAGGCTTCTTTCCTGTTTGCTGCTAAAGAGCATTTGTCACCTTTTGTCACTAGGAGAAAAGAGACCACGTCTCCCTCCCTGGCTATTGATGCTTATGTCTCCTATTATTTGGACAACATGCCTATCACAATATGAAAAAAAAAATCACTGTGTTTTATTTTTGCAGGTGGCAGGAAGTAAACTGCAGGGGAATCCCACCTGGCTGAGGATCCCTCAGGCTGCTCTGCAGCGCTCTGCCCTCAAGGATCTCCGTGCTTTCTGCAGATCCCATGATTATTCCTCCCACTGGTACTTATTTCATTTTCCAGACCACCTGCAAGCCCCCCGAGCTCTGTGTGAGCAGCCACAGATCAATATCACCTTCTGTTTTATGAATGGAGAAAAAGAAATGCAGGGGGTTCATTTCAAGACAAGGCAGAGCAAAGCAGAGAACTCATTTATCCAGGTGCTTACCATTTGCTTTAGACAAATGAGAGAGGAACAAGGAAATGGGCCCTGGACACAACCTGACATTGAAAGAAGTTGCTCCCCCTCAGTTTAATAGGAGCCTGCAACAGAAAGATCAAGCACTGTCAATTCAGAGACAAGCTGCACTCGGAATGGAGTTTCCAAGCAGGAAGACTCAAGAGAAACAGCCCCTTTGAGGTGAAAATTAGAGCATTTGTGTTGAATTTGTAACTGACTATTCACCCTGAAAACCTTATTTAAGAGCTCAGCATGTCCTGTCAGGAGCAGAATAATACCACAAAAACCATGGCCAGCTTGAATTTTGAACATTGCGGGTTGTGATTAGCTTCTCAGGAATGCATCCAGAACAAGTCATATTTGCTTGCCTTTTCTAAGTAATTATTTCAAACCATAAATGCATGAGTGAAGTTCACAGTTCTCAGACAGACATCTTACAGAAGGATGTGAAATGCATCATATAAATAATGGATTCTGAGCTGTTCACCCAAGTATAATGTGCATAAACGTCCATTTTGCCTGCTCAGGAGAAACAGGCTGTGGAGAGAGCAATCAGATCTCTCTGTGAAGTGATCCAGGTCAAAATGGCAAACCTTAAATAGATATAAGCTTACTGAGCCCAGAGACAGATCTGCAACAGCTACAACTCAAAACAAATTGCTGCTTGAGTAACATGGGTGCCTCTCATGATTTTAATAAAATGTCATTGCAGTTTCCCTAGCGCAGGCCGTGGTGTCTCCTGGATGGTCCCTGGCCACACTGTTCCCCATGCTGACCAGCACATCACCGTGCTGCGCAAATCCCACTGTGACAGGGTGCTGCACTGGGGCTGCTTCATCCAGTCTCATCCCATTAGAGCGATTGTATTATCTGGTAAAGATATTTTTGCAGGTCTGCTTAGAAAATGAAGGAGATGTATTGGGCTGTCATATTTGTGGGTAGCCTGTCGGGGCTGGCTCTGGAGGATGCACTTGGAAAGAGGTGTCGGGAAGGGCCTGAGCAATGGACCTGCCTGCTGAGCAGGGTGTTTCCTTCGTCACCAGCTCCCCTAGTGTGACACAGGTTTCATAAAGCGAGAATAAAAGGAAATGAGCAAGAAGTGGGAATGGTTTTCAGATTGGAAAAATGTTTTCTAGAGGAGGAGCAACCACAGGCCATGTGGAGGAAAGGTTCTGGCCTCTTCCTCCCAGGGCTTCCTGGGGCTGAGCCTGGGCCACGTGTCCATTCCCAGCCATGGAGAAGGAGGTTATCAGTGTGCAGGGAGCAGGACAAACCGAGTTCCTTTTTGCTGCTCTGACAAGCACTGGCATAACGAGGGACTCTTTCAGGCAGTGTCTTTCAGGATTGCATTTAAGTAACAGCAGTGAAATGAGCTCTGGTCATTAGAGCAGAAGCGGTATCTGGATCAGAAAGCCCTGCTGAAGGATCACATGTTTTTATAAAGATTGGCCTGGGAGACTCTGCTGCACATTTATTACTCATTTAAAAAGTGATGTTAAATGTTGGATAAAAGCTGTATCCTTATTCTCAGCTCTTGCCTGCTTGGGGAGTATCAGTGCAGAGCTGGAGAGACGTTGCCTCCTCAGAGAGATCCCGTGCAGGGACTCAGGCAGTCGCTAGCCAGACAAGGACAGATTGCTGCCCACGAGGCACAGAGGGTCTGCTGGGGAGATGCCAATGCCTTTCACATCCCACTAAGTGTTCAGTGAATCACTGGCTCTGCAGAGGATGGGCCCTGCAGATCATGCAGATTTTGCAGGATCAAAAACTCTACAGGGAAGTGCACACGTGAGAAAACAAAGTTAAAATCCTTTCCATCGCTGCCTGCCTTCTCAGTACTCCTCTTTCAATAGAGAAGCGCTACATTTGGAGACCAATCATGAGAACAAATCAAGCAACCAAAGATTTTTCTTTTCCTTTGGTGAAGGAAAGGCAGGGGAGAACCCCCTGGAAGCTCTGGCATGTGGCATCGAGCTGACCCCGCACAGACTGCTGAGAAGATTGGGAGGTTTTAATCCCCAGCACACTTGAGCTCACGGAGCCGCGTGCAGCGCGACTGAGCCGCTCCGCCCTGGCTCGAGCTGCTGTGCACGGGACTGAGCCAGCTTCTCCACCAGGATTTAGCTGTGCCTGCCAGCACGGAGAGTATTAACGTTCACCAGAGGGGTCTCGCCGTGGCTCAGGCAGAGATACTGTACTAATGGTTAACAAACCTTCTGTCTGTCCTCCCTTAGTTCCCCAAATGTGTCTGACACAGAGGTCGGGCATGGACAGAACCACCACAGCAGAAGTGGCAGAAAAGATAACGCACAATGAGATGCAGTTCCTGGGGACCCTGAAAGTTCACTCCCAAACCCATGTGTGATGCGGAGCAGTTGGAACAGGGACCAGGATCACCCTGGGCGTAGCAAACATTACCTGCAGCTCCTGGGATGGGCGAATGGTGCCTGCTGCACATCTGCCAGCATCTCGGAAGCACAGCATCCAAACCCAGGCCCCGAAATACACACCTGAACAAAGACACTCATTTCTGCTGAAATGCCGTCCTCGGCCGCAGTAATCAGTGACATCTGGGCAGGTGAGTAGCTGTCACCCAGTGCCCGGCCGTCCTGGGAACAGCAACTGTGGGGCAATTTCCTCTTCCCTGTGGCCAGTCCTTGCTGTAAAGCGACTGCCAGAGGCTGAACCCTCTGTGATTTATGGAGATTTCCTCATTTTTTCACAGGGTTTCTCTTCCTTCCATGTGATTTAGAGTCAACTCCACACCTTTGGCGAACACCTTAGCCTTTCTGCTGTCCATAGAGGACAGTGACACGATTTATACCAGATCCAGCATTTTCTCGGGGACTCTGAGGACACACTGTCCTGCTGTTGTGTCTCACCCCAAATGCACCTTAGCTGTGTCCATTTCCTCCAGTTACAGATTTGGGGATGAAAGCAGCATTTATTTCTGGGCATCATTAGAAAAACAAAAATTTTTGGGGGTGTAGATGATTATAGTTCCTGCAGCTGAATAAATCAGTGTCCCAGCAGAGGATAATGGATTTAATAAAGAGCTATGATTAAGTCTGGTGACAATTTTAAATAATTTCAGAAACTGTGACTCTAATCCCTCCGTGGCCGACACAAAGGCTGCTGCTTCCCAGTTAAAATTAGCTCCGTAACGTGCAGCCCGGTGTGGAGTTTCAGGCCCCGCAGGGCTCCGCTGGCATCCGCTTACGCCGGCTCCCAACGGGCCCCAGCAGCTGCATTCGGCGAGTGCTGCGGGACTCGCACAGCCCGCGGCTGCTCCCGTCCTGCCCGGGCTCCCATGGGTGCCCTTGGCTCCGGAGCTGCCCGTGGCTCCGTCGGGCCGGGCCAAGGGGGTGATCGCCGGCTGTGCCGCATCCCGGTGCCATCCGCCCCGCAGCCAAGAGGCTCCCAAGTGGCTTTCAGGAGCGGCCGCTCTTGCGGCAATGCCCTTGTCTTGACTACGCTGGGGATTTGCAGCTCTGCCCTGCCTCTTTATCAATAAATATCGATCTCTTCTGTGCAGTATCAATGTGTCTTTCTAGCACCTACATTTCTCAGGGAATAATCCCATTCTTAGCAGGAAAAGGACACTTAACCCTTTGCCTTGAACAAAACCACACAAAGGGACGAGTCTGCTGGTCCGGATAACTGCGTTCAAGCCTCAGATGTGGACTGGGTATTTTGTCAGCCCTAGGAAAAGTCCTAGACAGCTTGAGCTGGGATTGCAGGAACGGAGACGTCCTAGGGCGAATTGCGGAACCCCAGAGAGCTGGTAATGATTGAATGTGTGTAAACCTGCCAAATAGCCGGGTATTTGGGAGAAAATGAAGCCACTGTTGAGACAGGATCCCCTCTCCGGCTGCAGAGGCGTGTGTAGGGGCACTGCACCCAGGGGGACAGGAAAGCAGGGTCCTTGGGGGCAGCTACATTCCATCAAGAGCAAGCTCGAGCCTGGGAAAACGCAGCTGCAGCTCTTAGCTTTGCCACTGGCTCAGCGATAAGACAGGGATCACAGTAACTCCGGCGTGTCCTGGTTGGATAGACTGCAGGGGACAGGGGCTGTCTCGTTATGTGCTCGCTTGGTGTCTGACACCACGGCGCTCCGATCCTGACCCGGACCCGCGGTGGCCACAGGGACAATAGGAGGAAATGAATCTAATGGCAGTGGGGAGGTCACCAGCTGCGCGATGCCCGAATGCCCACGGGGCATCAGTGCAAGCTGCAAGGCACCGGCTCCCATCCGCAGCGCATCCCTGGGCTCGGCTCCCCGCCGGAGCCGGGACACGGGGCTCCAAGGGCTCCGCTGGGAGCTGTTGGTGCAGCGCGGCTGGGCTCAGCCCCGCTTGGCGTTCCTCTGCATTGCTCTAACTAATCAGGGAAATTAATTAGCGGGTGTTAACTTAATGGACTCCACTAGAGCCCAGTGAGAGGATAGGGCTGCCGGAGCGGAGAAGCGACCCCGGCCACTTGCTGAGCAGGGCCCAGCGACCCTGCTAATGAGACGTGGAAAAACAGCAGAGGGGGAAACAGCGCTTAACTCAAGGCTTGGAACCGATGTTCCCGAACCTGGCGGCAGCCGCAGCCCGACTAATCGCGGGTGTCAGCGGGGGACACGGCAGGGGCTGTGGGGAGGAGAGCGGCTGCAAAGCGAAGCCGTGCGCCGGCAGCGCGGCTCTCCCGGCTGTCACAGCGCGGCTCTTCAGCCTGAGCGCGCAGGGCTGAGCGCAGGGGACGCTGTCACCGAGATTAAGGGTTTTATCTCCTTCCCTCCCCATTTGCTGTGATACCCTCTCGTTTCACCGAGAACCGAAACGCATCTTTCCTGCAGCGCTTGTCCCCTTCCCGCTCGGCGAACATGGATCCGCCTGTGTCCTCGGCACGGGTTGAGATGGGGTTGCTCCCTCCAGGCTCCTCTCTGCACGGCAAGGACGGAGCCTGGGAAGCCCTCACGGTACCTGCTGGATTCGGGGAAACGGGAAGGGTGGAAAGAGCAGCCCAGGAGAATGGGGAAAGGCTGCAGGGACCCATCGACTTCGGCTTGAACCAGGCTTATTTTGATTTCGCTTTGGCCCATTAGGAATTAACTGAAAGAAACCACTCAGGAAACAACATTAGAGGCTGCACGGTAACTTTTGCACCAGATTCAGTTGAATTAAGATGCAATTGAAATGTAATTCTGCTTCAGGCAGCCAGGGAACATGAGAAAGCAACCCGTGGCACCTGAGACTTAAACACCCTGTGCTTAGGAATAGCCCAGCTCACTTCCTTATGGCCACAAACAGCAGATATACCTGAAGATCTTCTCTCCTTTCCCCACCTAAAATAACCTTCCCCGCTAAGCTCTCTACAACTTGTTTCAATTGCCTTGAAAGGGAGAATTGGCCTGACCCTTCCGGGCTTCAAAGTGATGATTTAAAGCAGTGTGGGTACCATACCGTGTATTTTCACAAGTATTTCTGTGCTGGAAATAGCAGAATAGTGAAATAGTCATTCCCTGTAACTCATATGATTAGTTTTCAAAGGGCTCTTGCTGTTGGTGGGCTGTAAAGGCCCAAACTGTGCTCCTGGGTGAGGGCAGAGGGTGCAAATCCTGGGATCGTTCCCAGTGCTCCCATGGGCTTCAGAACAACCTTATTGCACCGTCCCCCAGCGAGCCCTGGCTGCCCTGTGCATTACTGCCCTTCCTGCACTCCCCCTCCTAGGAAAAATGATAAGAACACAAAATAGCTTTTAATTAAATATTTTTAGAGGTATTTTCCTCAGCCACTTTGCAAATGTTGCTCCTGCCAATGAGAGGATCAGCTGCAGAACAGGTCCGAGTCATTGAAGGGTATCGGGGAGACACAGGGCAGGTGAGAGCAGGGTGGGATGGAGGGAGAGGCAGGCTCTGCTGCTCCTCGTTAAGGAGCACCCAGGTGCTCCCATCAAAATCAAATGGGAGATGCTGGTGTGAGAGCAGCCAATTGGGCAGAGAGACCCATGGGTGGGGAGATAAAAGGGCCAGATGGAGCAGGGGGCTGTAGAGAGAGGGTTGAGGTGAGTGGGCTTCTCCTTGGGGTTACTGGTGTTCTGGGGTTATTGGGCCCCAGTGTGAGGGGCAGGTTGTTGGATGTAGCCTGGGCTCTGTGCCCAGTCTCTGGCTTGCCCAGGGCTAGTATGACCTGCAGGGTGGTGGCTCTTCCCTGCCAAGAGAGTGCTGGGAGAAGGTCCCTGGAAGGTGTTTCAGGGGGTTATGGTGATGTGCTGTGAGGTCTCCTGCTGGAGAAGCCTTGGGAGAGGGAGAAAACCTTGGAAAGGAGGGAATGCTTGAGCATTCCTTGAGGGATTAGTGCCCTGATGAAAGAAACTTGCCTTGAGTCAAGGGTGGCTTGTGCTGCTTCTGTGAGCTGGTGAAGTGGCCTTGGTGCCTGGCTGTGTTAGTAAGGATCTACTGCTCCTGTCAGCCCTGCTGGGGCCTCCTGCCCATCCCCACCAGGGAATGGCTGGAGGGGCTGCAGACTGGGCTGACCTTCAGAAGGGTGAAGAAAGGGGGGCTCTCGGGGGCTCCCTGGAAGTGCAGGTGTGTGCAGTGACCCTGGAGGGTCGCTCTGCTTTCTGGTGCCAGCTGCAGTGTGTGACGCTCTGCCCGGGGGCTGCGGAGCTCCCTCCCCAGCCCTATATCCACAGGGAAGGGGCTGGGGGGCACGCAGGTGCCCAGGCCTGCAGGTCCCCAGCACCGAGGTGGGTGTTGCTGGTGTGGCCATGACCCAACACTGCCGTCCTCATCCCCCAAAGTAGGTGGAGGCTTCTGGCTGGAAACCGGATCACATCCAACATCAAGATGCCAACTGGGAACGAGCAAGGCGAGCGCATGAGGAAGTTCAAGAACAGGGGCAAGGATGTGGCTGTAAGTGCTGACTCGTGTGCAGGCTCTTGCACATGGGCTCCTGCTTCCTTGGGTTCTCCCTGCGGTTCCTCTGGGGTGATACAGCCCCTGTCCCCCCAGCCAGCTGCAAAGGTGGAGAGAGGGGGCAGCCCTTTGGCCAGGGATGCTGCATTTCCCGGCTGTGGTGTTGGGGGAGCCTGCATTGCCTGGGCTGGGGGCAGTGGTGCAGCTGGGAGGCGAGCAGGCAGCTGAGCTGAGCCCTGGATCCCAAGGAACAGGAGGAGAAGGTCCTGCCACAGCCTGCAAGGGCACTGAATGGTGATTGATACTGCAGGAAGGAAGCCCATTAGCCCATGGGATCTACTCACTCTCTAAGCAAGAATGGAGAGCAAGCCTTTGCCTTTCAGGTTCAGCAGTTTGACTTTTTTTTTAAAAAAAAAGAAGCTGCAGGTTCATCCAGTTCCCACTATAGGAGGTAGTTAAGTGAAACTGCCCTCATCTCCCATATAACCCTCCAGGCCCCAGCAAGGGATGAGCTGAGAGCGGATGCTGGTCCTGCATCCCTCGTGGAGGGGATGTGGGCAGTGCTGGAGCTGAGTGAGGAGCGGGAGATGAGCTGGGTGCTGAGATGAGCTGGTGTCTGTCCCCTCCCAGGCGATGCGGAGGCAGAGAGTGGAGGTGAACATAGAGCTTCGGAAGGCCAAGAAGGACGAGCAGATCCTGAAGCGCAGGAGCATTTCCATCACTCCGCTGGAGGAAAGCTCTACCTGTCAAGAGAAGAAGGAGGTAAGTGCTGGGATTGCTCCACATGGGCAGCGCTATGTTACAATGCACAGCTTGTTGAATAAATGTTAGAGGAGAAGCTCTGCGTTTAGGCCACTTAAGTCATTTGGGCATAACTTGATTAAATAGTGAAATTCCTGATCAATACATGCAGCGTTGGGGACTCTGCCTTTCAGGCTGCCTATCCCTCTTTCTGGGTTACTTTGCACAGAAACCATCTCATGTGGCTTCCTTGATGACAGGTAGAACTGGACTCCCAGGCACTTGGGAGCTGGTGAGCCTCCAGTCTGGCACAGAGGGGTAATTAGCGAGCTAGTTGGCCTATTAGTGTGGTGGTGACTTTCTTTCCATGCTTGATTACAAGCATTAGTTGCCTCTGGGGGGTTTTTGTGGAGGAGAACCCACATCTCAACCGTGTTGCATAGAGAATAGACATGGCTTAGATATAAAGCGGTGGCTGACTCGGGTCTAGACAGATGACTGGGCACAGAGATGAAACTGGAGGGAGTCCTGGCTTGCCTTCTGCCTCTGAATCATTCTCTGTGACACAGATTATCCAGCTGTCCTTGGAGGAAATAGTGGAAGCGGTGAATGGGAGCAGCATGGAGCTTCAGCTGCAGGCCACGCAGGCAGCCAGGTACGTGCCCAGCTCCCTGCTATGTGCTGTGGCCGATGCAAAGCCCTCCCGGCTGCTCTGTGGGCACAAGGTGCTGTATTCTGTTTGAATTGCCATCCAAAGGGCTGCCAAGCTGCCCATGGATAGAGGCTGGCGCTGGGAACCCAGGTTACCCCTTCAGCAGATGCCTCCTGTCTGGGTGGGAGCTGGAGCTGGGGGGCTTGTCCCACCCTGCAGAAGGGAGGTCCCTCTCCAGAGGGACCAGGGGAGGCTGCTGCTGCCTTCACCCTGCTGAGCAAACGCAGCAGTGCCTGGGGTGTCTCCTGCTGCAGCAGCTCTGCCCTGTGTGTGCTGGGGCACCAGGGCTGCTCCTAAGCCCTTGGAGATGCCTGCAGCCTCTCGCCCTGGAGAGCAGATAAAGTCCCTGCAGTGGAAGGTGTTACTGAGGGCTGGCTGACACGAACCCTTCCCAAAGGGGACAAGCCAGGACTAGCTTGCTAACTTGCCATACCGAGCAGTACTGGCTTTCTGCCTGGGCAGTCTGTGTGCCTGCGCTGTCCTCACAGCACCGGCCTTGCACCATCCAGCGTCTGCAGCACTGCAGCAGTGCTAAGGCACTGATTTACACCTCCACGCTGCCCTCTGCCAGCACAGGCAGCTGTGGCTGTGGAATAAACAGCCTGGGGAGCAGATCTGGCTGAAAACATTGCTTTTTTTGGCTTTCTTTGACTAGATCAATACCCTGATCCCATGTAGCTGGCAGCTGCAAGGGCTTCTGTACCTGCATGAGGCAGGAAATAGTGAGGAGCAGCAGCAGGGAGTTGAGGTCTTGAGTTGCAGCAGGAAAAGCAGTGTGTGAAACCTTTTTTAGAGGGAACCTCTGGTCTGGGCAATACTCCTGATTTGGGGAACACAGAAACAGGCTTGTTCCCTGCTGCAAGCTGCCTGGAACTTGATTATTTTCAGTCTTGTGAAAATAACCCCTGCAAGACAAGGAATATGCGGTCTTGCTACCTTGGTTCCAGAAGGATATGTCAAGTACCACACTCTAATGGACAGTCTGCTGTTCCTTCAGCACCTTAGAGGTTCCTGAAGAATCTATGGTAACACCTGATGGCATTTGCTGCTGTAAGATGCTGAACTAGCATCTCTGGAGGTCTTCAAAACCTGCCTTGATGCCACCCTGTGCTGTAGGTGTGCCTGCTTGAGCAGGAAGGTTGGACTAGATGATCTCTAGAGGTCTCCCAACCTCA
This sequence comes from Rhynchotus rufescens, assembly GCA_032273925.1. Classification (NCBI taxonomy): domain Eukaryota; kingdom Metazoa; phylum Chordata; class Aves; order Tinamiformes; family Tinamidae; genus Rhynchotus; species Rhynchotus rufescens. The sequence goes on along the minus strand of JAVCKT010020484.1, from coordinate 24,249 downwards.
AATATTCTGTGATCTCTGCTCAGTGCCGCTTCCCTTGCAAGCTAGAAGCTCCTGCCCAACTGCAGGGTCCCTGCTCTGTGGCCCTGAACAGGCTGTGTCTGCTGCAGGAGGATGCTGTCCAGGCAGAGGGACCCGCCTCTCAATCAGATCATCGAGCTGGGGATCATCCCGCGCCTGGTGCAGTTCCTGGCGCGGGCGGACAACGCTGCTCTGCAGTTCGAGGCGGCTTGGGCCCTCACGAACATCGCGTCGGGCACCTCGGACCACACCAGGGCCGTGGTGGAGGGAGGCGCCATCCCGGCCTTCGTCTCGCTCCTCTCCTCCCCGCACATGCACATCAGCGAGCAGTCTGTGTGGGCCCTGGGCAACATCGCAGGTGGGTCTGTGGCCGTGGGAGGGCTTGGTGCCCAGCCACTCGCAGCGGGTCCTGAATATTGGTGTTCCTCAAGAGAAGAGGCCAGGAGAGACCCATCAGCCTTGGCTCCAGGCTGCTGCTGCTCCTGAATCCCTTCAATCTTGAAGGGCCCTTCAGCAACCTCTGAGCTCTTGCTAGCTCTGCAAGAGGGTTGTAGAGCATCTTGCTCCTGCTGGGATGACCTGAGCCCCTGTCACTAACCAGGGACTAGTTTGGTGGCCCTGCATGCTCTGCAGGGAGAACAGGATGGGTTATTCTGCCTGTTTGGTTATTCTGCCACACCAGTACAAATTGGCTCTAAAGCCTCTGTCTAGCAGATTCCCACACACTTCACAATATTTTAAGTTATGTAGCTAATAAGTGAGCTTCAGTCCCCCAACAGCTGGCCAATGGCTTCGGGTATGACTTCAGTTTGACACTGACTTGTGTTGCTGCCATGAATGATCCTTTTTCATCTGTACAGGTGATGGTCCTCTGTACAGAGATGCTCTTATCAATTGCAATGTGATTCCTCCCTTGCTGGCTCTGGTGTCACCTGTAACTCCAGTAAATATCCTCTATTTCCTTGCCTTAACTTGTTAATCACTTTGGGTGATGGATGAGTGGTGATGATCAGTCCTCTGACCATTATGAGGAGCAAGCTGTTTGTATAGTGGAATAAGACTTGGTCCCAAACTGCTTTTGAGGATCCTGCCTCTCAAGTAAATGCAAAGCGTGGGGTGCAATGTGCTGACTTCTAGCCTGAGCTTTCCCATTTGGGTTTCTCCTGGCTTACAGGGGCCAAACAAAATTGGTGCAATGGATTTGGAAGAGCTGAATTTCCTCCAAGCTTCCTGCTGCTGCTTTTCGGGTGGCTTACAAGCAGCTTGGTGGTTTTCTTCTCTGACCTCTCTGTGATGGTGTTGGCTCATGTGGCTGTCTCCCACTCTGGGGGGAGTGGGGCTTCTTCAGAGAAGGGCAAGATAAATGGGATAATCCCCAAGAGACTCTGCTAGTGGTGCTGATGCTCACGGATGTCCCAACCATGGGTGTGGTGGGAGCTCCAGGCTTTCTTCAAGCCTAGCTAGGGCCTTTTAGGGTAGTGTTAAGTAAACACCCTCTAGGCCTTCAGAGAGTTTATATTGGAAGGTGTTAAAGCTCTTCTGGTTGCTGTTTCTAGCCTGACTCACCCTTGTCTCCCTGGGAGCCCTGTGAAT
>JAVCKT010020482.1:15431-35648 GCA_032273925.1 Rhynchotus rufescens | reverse complement strand
AAGAATAATCATTAATGCACACCATTGAGGTCCAGTTAGCGCATGTCAAAGGGATGTTAAAATGCGTCCCATTTTTCCTGTTTTTACTCTTACAGGAGTAATTTGAGGTCTCCTGAATCTACTGGATGAGAGGCTGGAATTTCTGTGTGTTTTGCTTATTGAGGAGGGGGTTTGGATGCGTCGTGATCAAAACTTGTACGATTATGTAGAGATCTGATACTAGAGAGTGCTTAGTCCAGCAAAACTGAAGGTGGCATAAGATGTGGTGGATGAAAATTGTTGGAAAAGGGATTAGCCCTTGGGACAGATTCTCAAGGGGAAGAACAGTTCCTGTTCTCACTGCTTTTGACTTAAAGATTGAGTGATGCCCCTTTTGGAAAGACCTGCTGGGGTCTGCAGAGCCTCAGGAGCGGTCGGTGCAGCAAAAACAGGAGGGGAGGATACAGGAATGCAGATTGTATAGACACACCGTGGGCCTCGCCAGGACCAAATCTTTGGACTGTTCTGAGTAAATTAATTGCAGGCTTTTGTAGCTGCCCCTGAAACACCTCATTGGTGTTGAGCTGCTCAACCTCATCGTGACATCCACAAGGAGATGGTCAAGCAGGAGAAGAAAGGAGGATGAGGAAAGCAGTTTTGGATGCAGGAGGAGCATGTGAAATGCAGAGAGTAGCGCAGAAAAAGCAGTGGAAAACATAGAGCAGTCATTGCTGGTGAAACAAAGCACCAAGGTGCAGGAACGCCTGAAGAACCAGTGTACCGGTACATGCACCTTAGAGGCAACGACTGCAAGGTTGGACACGAAGTTGGGAAGAAAAGTATCCCTGGGCTTCAGCAAGAGGAGCCCCAATCAGTTCATGGTTATGAAAATGATCAATTTGGCAGGCACATTTTCCATGAATTAGAGTGGGGTAATTGGAGAGTCGGAGAGAAGAAGATTACAGTAATTGAGGCAAAACGATGATTAGGTTCAGGATTAGCATTTTTGTTGTCTGTCTAGAGAGGAATTAATGGATAAATAAAATGACCTGGTACATGCTCATGAGAGCCACTGATTTTGTGACTTTGCTTGCAGGATAGTTGCTAATTCTGTGTTGTTGCAGAAGAGGGTTTTCACGTGGCTCTCTCTTAGCCTTTGGTTCCGGAGGAGCGCGTTGCCTTGGCCTTGCAGTTGGCTGTGTGCGTGGGTAACCCTTCCTTTCCTTAAAATCCCGCTGCCGAGTCCACACAGGGCCAAATGCAGCAGAGTGAACCCTGGTGCTGTTGGTATCCTGTGACAGCGTGGGATTCTCTCTTTGGATTTGCATTATAAAAATGCTTTCACCTGTGTAATACATTCTATCTAATGTATACATGCATATAAATAACCCTTTTGTGAGTTTGCAGGATGTTCTTCATTGCAAAGTCCCAGCTGCAGCTAGAAATCCCTGTGGCTGCAGGACCTGCCGCACGGTGCTGGGTGTGATGACCTGCCAGGAGGCCAAATACCAGGGATATTGAGCACCTTTCCTTGCAGGGAGGATATGAATATAGATCTCAGCTTCATCTTAGCAACCAGTTCTTTTGAATTCTCTCTGTACTAAGTGCCTACAGCCACCTTCGCAAAATTGGGTCGAAACTGACTGAGAAGCTCCTAATAATTGATGTTTGGCATGCAGGACCGAGTCGACTTATTCCTTAAAAATGCAATGTGTTTGTGGCTCTCCTTGTGGTTATTTATAAGGATCTCGTATGCAAACCTGCAAGCAGCTGCTTCAGGATGGCTTGTTTGGCAGTTAACCTAGGAGCCCAGATTTCTGTTTAGCAGATGTGCGTGTGAGGGGAAATGAAACTCAACTGTCCGCCCTCTTCTCATCACCTTCCTTATAATTTAGCCTTATCAGCAAATAAGAGCCGAAAATTGGGCTGATTTACTTGCGGTGACATCCTCGTGGGTCTGCTGGTGTTTTTTGAGACCTGCTTCTCGTGTATTTGCATTTAGAGAGGGCTTTTCTCCCTGGCTGCTGCTGTGGCAGCGGGTGTTTGCTCTGGTGTGGTCAGGTCCGTGACACCTGCAGGGCCAACGGCACCTGGGCCGCGTGTCACCGCGGCGGTGACAAAAAGACCCTTCTTTCTTCCTTCTTCATGGTGGCACGAGGGCTGGGTATGTGCTGTGCCTCTCGTGTTTCACCAGGCTGTCCGGTTCATCCCGGGCCTAAAGCCTTTCCGAGCAGCGCTGCGTTTCAAGGCCCAGGTCTGTCAGGTCCTTGTCCCTTCTCTTACATCCTGCTGTGGCATCCGCCCGTTTACCTTGTGCAGCAACCTGTTACTTGTCCTCTTTGGGAGCTGGCAGGATACCCACTGTTCATCTTCTGCAGATTTCTGTGGTGATTTTTTTGTTTTCTTTCAAGTCACTGCTGAAAATGCAAGGGGGAACCCAGACTTCTTGCCCTTCATCAGTGGAGGGAGAAGAGTGCAGTACTCGGAGTTGCTGGGCTCTGACTTCAGGGAAAAAAGTTACCTGGTGATTAAATCAAAGTTTACGTCAACATTTCAAGTGTTCAATTTTAATATTTATTTTATTTCTGCTGTAAAATTGCAGCTGACTCTTGTTTTTCTTTTGCTTCTGCAGAGTAAAAGATGCTGGCTACCAGTACGAGAACACATCGTCTGTGGAACACGTCTCTGTAAAACCTTCCTTAAAATTCCCGGAGGCCTGTGATGGACCCTCGTAATACTGCTATGTTAGGCTTGGGTTCTGATTCTGAAGGGTTTTCTGGGAAGAGCCCCTCTGTAATAAACGTTGGCCCGTTGGTGGGAAAGGGAGAAGCAGAGCTAGAAAGTTGCACCCAGGAAGAAGACGACGGAAAGAAGAAGAATCGGGAGGGGAGCAGTACGGAGAACGGGAAGAATGAGGCTCTAACTGACGCGCAGCAACAGTTTTCGGTGAAGGAAACAAACTTTTCAGAGGGAAACTTGAAACTCAAGATTGGTCTTCAAGCTAAGAGAACGAAGAAGCCCCCGAAGAACCTGGAGAATTATGTGTGCCGACCTGCTATAAAAACCAGCATCAAGCAACCACGGAGGGCACCCAAGAGTGGGAAGATGACAGAGGAGAAGAATGAACATTGTCCTTCAAAGCAAGTGAGTAGTGTGTTTCTGAACTGATCTACAAGTCTTGGCCCATTTAAACTCTAACTTAGAAGAATCTGATATCCTGCATAGTCATATTCTACAGATTTTTTTTCTCATGTAACTTCTAATGCTGAAGATGCCAGAGTTAGAAATTATTTGATTTCATGCTGCTCAGAAAAAAAAAACTGCACACCCCTCCAAAAAGTTCTTTCACATCTTAGCAACATTTTTTCAATTATGAGGGAGAAATCGTTTCTGTGTTGATGTCAATTGAATATTGGCGTAAATGCCTGAAAAGTAATAGTGCAATTTTTAGTCTTCTATGCAGAAGAAAGGTATTTTCCACGTGTAAGGAGATAGCCCTGCCCTTGAGGATGTCTCTTTTTATGATATGCATGATGTGACAAGTAAGAGCAGCTATTGCAGATAGGGAAAATAGGATAAATGGAAGAAACCTTTCTCTTTTGCAATGAAGTTAATAGTCTTCTACAGAGAAAATTACAGCACGGAGACGTAGAAATGGCTACGTTTCCCTGGGTGTTTAGAGAAACAAAATTAGAAATTACTGTAGTAGTAAAACAGCCTTGAATTTGTTCTTTAACACTTAGTGTTAAATTGATTTTTATTTTCCTTTTTTTTCCTCCCAGAAGTGTGTCCAGACAGATGGTACCGTATATGGCTCTTGTGCATCTTTCTAGGCTTAGAAGCACGAGCCTGATAAACAAACACAAACCCCAATTCCTGTAGTTTTAACACCAGAGGTGTATGAGTGGTTTAGCTCTGCCTATGTGCTAAATACAGCCAGTGGCGGTTGCACTGCTGAAGCTTTAGCAAATAGGGCAAGAAGTGATAGTAACAGCCTCTGCTGTAATTCTGAAGTATCCCCAGTAAAACTGGGAAGCAAGAAGGAACGTGCCCTTTTGCTCCATCTCCTTCTCCCTGGGTAGAACTGCTGAGTGCAGATTTTCTGTAGTTCTTTCTATCGCCCCTGGTTATGGAGGTGAACACTGCAGGCAAGTCTGCTGATGAAATCAGAGCCACTAATTGAAAAATTTCAAGCAAAAAGGTAGCAAAGCAAAGGAAGTCTCCATATTTATTTATTTATTTATTTATTTATTTATTTATCTTCCTGACTAACCTGAACATCTAGCAAACAGGAACATTTTGTGCAGGTTCTGGGGCGTAATCTCTCTTTCTTCCTTCTGCCTTGAGCTGATTGCACGTGTTGTTCCTGGTGGTTAACTAATGCTTGCTTTGAGGGAGACCTTGTGGGTCTTGGTGTCAAAGAGACTTTTCCACCCGTTATTTGGGGAACTTCTGCAGCACGTATTGATACCACAACTGCATGAGCACGGGGAGGCTTCTGTGCTTCCTGCTGCTCATTTGTCTTAAACGCTGTGCACTGGGTGGCAGAACAAGAGCTAAAATAGTAAAGGATGAATACATTTTAAAATATCCTTTAGTCCGCACAGCCACACACATTTTCATCACGTCCTTGAAAGTCAGAAGCCCAAGACAACTCCTTTTTTCAGAAGGCAAGTTCTGTTGTTGGCTTCTGTGATGTTTCCAGAATGATTTAGTATAACCTGCTAATAGATACATCAAAGTACCTTGGAATTTTTGTTCCTCAAAGGAACGAGGTGCGTTTGGAGAGCGCGTGCTCACCCGCACATCTTCAGTGAAGAAGCTTGAAACGTGCGCTTGTCCCCAGCGCCCCGGGGTGAAGGGGCCGGGTGAAATCCCCGGGAGGGAGGTGGTTTTGTGCTGAGGAGGGTTTGGTAGCGCTCCCCGCTCGGCCGTCTCTGCGCTCGGATCCCTCTCGGTGCTCTCCCTGACACGAAGCAGGGCCCGTGCAGTGAAGCGGGGCGCCCTGCTGAACCCCAGCAAGAGGCAGGTAGAGAGCTGAGCACGCTGCGCACGCACAGGCTCACAGCAGCACCCCCAAATAAAAGCAGGGCCCGGAGGGGCAGTTGTGCAGGGGGGTGACCTTGGCCAAGCAGCCATGGACGCTTTGAAGCGCTGGGTTCACCGCACGCACCCTGTGCTCTTTTGGACCTGCACGCACCGTTACACGATCTTGTTTGCCCAATAAAAGCGATTTTGAGGACAAGCGGTGCCTTTTTTTGTCCCTGGGGCTCCAGGACCTCTCGAGGCTGTTGCCCCAGCTGCCTGTGCTAGCAGGAGGAGGGCAGCTGCAGGGGGAAGCTCCTCAAATGTGAAGCTCCAGCATCATTTACATAAGATTGCAGCTGCCCTGGAAGAGCTGGGCTAAATGCCAGGCTCTTCTTCCCTCCGCCACAACCTCTTTTGCCCCCCAGCTTTGAAGCAAGGAACCGTTCTCACCTGCAGGTTTCCTTGTCCTGTGCAGCAAGGGTTGCAGACACGTGAGCCCATGGCTGCCGGGAACTTGCATCGATGACACTTCCCTGGTCTATGAAATCCAGCTCGCAGCCTCCCGCTTAAATCATACTACTGTAGCCTGCTCAGCAAGCACAGCGCCGAAGTTTGCCCTGGATCAAATAATTCCAAGTGAATCCCAAGTTAGCTGTATCGTTGTGCAGCATAATTGAATAGTCGCCAACTGTGCTTACATTTCTGTAAAACATCATGAACAGAATGCTGGCTGTAATTAATTGCAGCAAGTGCTGTGCACTTACTTGCTTTCATTGCACAGGGCTGCATGGGTTTGGCAGTGATGTCTTCCACTCCCAAGTAGTCTGTTTGCAACATAAGGTGGTACCTGCCATAAGGTGTTCAAGTTCTGTGCGTACATTATTGTCTCCTAAAGTCTCTTCCATTCCCTCCAGCCTAAGGGAAGATAAGAACAGTTCCAGTGCACATCAAAGATAATCTCTTAAGAGTTGGGTTTTCTTACCATTTTTTAAAAGATCCTTAACAGGACAACTGAAATATGGTTGCATCAAAATTATCAAGTTAATGCAGTGTGTGTTTATATAGGCACCTTCCTATCAAAAGCGGGTATAATAATCTCAGTGTATGAAGATGCTGTGTTATCACAGAACCACAGAATGGTTGAGGTTGGAAGGGACCTTTAGAGATCACCTAGTCCAACCTTCCTGCTCAAGCAGGGACACCTAGAGCAGATGGCACAGGCTGCATCCAGGCGGGTTTGGAAGATCTCCAGAGAAGGAGACTCCGCAGCCTCCTTGGGCAGCCTGTGTCAGGGCTCTGTCACCCTCATAGTGCACAAGTTCCTCCTCACATGGAGATGGAGCTGCCTGGGTTTCAACTTGTACCCATTGCTCCTTGTCCTGTCACTGGCTACCACTGAGAAGAGCCTGGCCCCTTCCTCCTTTCATTCTCCCTTCATGTACTTACACGTGTTAATCAGATCCCCTCTCAGCCTTCTCTTCTCCAGAGAAAACAGGCCCAACGAGCCTGTTATTTGGAGTCTTTTCTCTATTCCTAAAGATCTTTTCTTTTTATTAACTTCTAGGATCCTTCCAAATTTTACAAGAAAGCTGGAGACGTTGCAGCAGTTGAATTCCGTGTGGAAGACAGTGTACAAATAGAAACGAGCCCTTTAACCAAGAAACTTTCTCCGCTTCAGTCTGAAATGACAGATTATATAAAGTCGCCGCCTCCGACTCTTATTGGGAGCCATAATTCTGATTTAAAGGATAGAGCACAAATTAACGGAGCGACAACTGTCACGGAAAAATTGGCTCAGCTCATTGCAACTTGCCCTCCTTCCAAGTCTTCCAAAACAAAGCAGAAGAAGCTGGGAAGTGGAACTGCAGCTGCTTTGGTTAAAGACTCTGGGAAGAAGCTACCAGGAAGCATAACCGCAAGCGGGTTAGTTAATAAAGAGCTGGTAAAGAAACTGCCAGGATCAGTTATTGCTGTGGGATTAGTTAGCAAGGACTCAGGGAAGAAGCCCCTGGGGCTTGGGAGCGCAGCCATATTGGTTAACAAGGACTCGGGGAAGAAGCCACCGGGGATCGGCCCGTTGGTTGGGTTGGTCAACAAGGACTCTGGAAGGAGGCCACCAGGGATCAGCCCTCCGCCGGGATTAGGAAACAAGGACGCTGGGAAGAAACAGCCGGTGACTGGCTCTGCAGTTGGATTAATCAGCAAGGATGTGGGGAGGAAACTGCCCGGCATCAGCACTCCAACGGGATTAACTAACAAGGAGTCCGTGAAGAAACCAGTAGGCATTGGTGCTCCGGCAGGATTGATCAACAAGGATGCCGGGAAGAAGTTGCTGGGCATTAGTAGTCCGACAGGGCTGGTTAACAAGGATTCGGGGAGAAAGGTGCCAGGAACTGGCAGCGCGACGGTTCTGCCTAGCAAAGACTCTGGAAGGAAGACTCCAGGGATCAGCAGTCCCATGGGATCAGTCAGCAAAGACTCTGGGAGGAAGGTGCCAGGGATTAGCAGCCCGGTGGGACTGGTCAGCAAGGATTCTGGGAAGAAGCCGGCGGGAATGGGCCCTCCAGTCGGCTTGGTTAGCAAGGACGCTCTGAACGCAGACTCGCTGGTACCCGCCTCGGAGCTCCTCAGGCTTCCGTGCAACCCACACCACGAAAGCCACGAGGCCGTGGACTTGCTGAAGGAAAATACTGCCAGCAAAGCGTTCGAGAAGCACGTTACGAGGCCGAACAAGGAAAGCGGCGCGGAAAAATTTTCCCTTCGGAAAGAAATTGCCGATGTGGGCAAAGAGATGTTTAAGGAGGGCACGTGCGTTCCGCAAGAGGGCTACTCGGCCAGCGAAAAAGGGCTTTATGAAACGTCGAAGCACGAGAAGCAGCCTCCAGTATATTGCACTTCACCAGACTTCAGGACAGGAGGCGCTTCCGAGGTGTCCACGGCCAAGTCCCCGTTTAGTGCAGTCGGAGAGGGAAATCTTCCATCACCTTCACCCACGGTGTCTGTTACTCCTTCCAACAGGAGCCTCTCAACAGCATCTTCACAGTTAGCCTCAAATTCCCTGCATTTAAGCTCCACAGCAGATCTCTTAGAAGGTATTTCGGATCCACTTGGCAAAACTCCGTTTTCTTCTGAGAGTACACTTCTGAATATCAACAGAACATTGAACCACACTCTGAGCACTGATTTTAAAGGTGCTGATAAAGATTTAAATGATTCAAAAGCTGCTCATGTAGAAACCTCAAGAACTAGTCCCTCTATAGGAAAAAAAAACATTTTGGCAGCTGAAACAAGCATTCATGCTACTGTCACCCCCTCAGTAGTTAGTTTTACAAGCTTATTTAGTAGCAAGCAGTTCCTAAAGATTGGTGCAATAAGTGCATCAGATAAATCCTGCCAAGGAAGTAAAAATCTGAGCGCCAGTCAGCAGTCAAAACCTTTAAAGAAGAGAAAAGGAAGGAAACCGCGATGGACTAAAGTGGTGTCAAGAAGCGCGTGTCGGCCTCCCAAGGGTCTCGAGCTGGAAAGGTCAGAGCTTTTTAAAAACATTTCATACAGTGCACTAGCAGGCAGCAGTCTGGAGCAGGCCAAATTCTTGAAGAACATAGGATCGTCTTCGTTTGTGGAGCACGAGTTTGTCAAGCACCAGCTGCCAAAGCTGAGCGAGGCGAGCGGGCCGTCCCTCGCGCTGCTCGCCGAGGCTGACAAGCAGGCTCCCAAGTTCTACGGGACTCACAAGCAGCCCTCGGGCCTGTGCATGTCGGACGACTTCTTACCCGACATGTATAAACCCAAAAGAGGAAGGCCCAAAGCGAAGGAGATGCCAGAGCTTGAAGGTCCCCCCAAAAGGACTCTCAAAATCCCAGCGTCGAAGGTCTTCTCGGTGCAGTCAAAGGAAGAGCAAGAACCTCCAGTTTTGCAGCCGGAGGTAGAAATTCCCTCCCTAAAACAGAGCCTGGCAGGCCAGAGTTTCCCTAAAAAGCGAGGGAGACCTAAAAGACAGATCAGGTCGTCAATTAAAATGAAGCCGCCTATTCTTTCTGTGGCACCCTTTGTTGCAACAGATAATTCCAACAAGATAGAGTCCGACAGCGATCCGCATCAAAGCGGGGATTTTTTTGAGCGAAAGGACCAGCTACGAGGGCCCGACGAAGTCCAAAAACCTAGTATTTGTAGCATGACTGATCTGGAAGTGGACTCGGACAGGAAAGTTGCCAAGAGGAATAACGGGCAGTTAATGAAAACAATTATCCGAAAAATAAATAAAATGAAAACATTGAAGCGCAAGAAGCTCCTGAACCAGATCCTCTCCAGCACGGTGGAACCAAATAACAAAGGGAAGGTGCAATCCAAGCTCCACAACACAGTGTCGACTCTTGCGGCCACGTTTGGTTCAAAATTAGGCCAGCAGATAAACGTCAGCAAGAAAGGAACCATTTACATAGGAAAAAGAAGAGGCCGGAAGCCGAAAGCTGTGCTCAACGGCATTTTGGCCAGCAACGCGGCCAGTTTGGCCGTCCTCGAGAAATCTGCCCCGCAAGGGCCCGGCGCGGCGCTGGGGCAGGTGCTTCCCCACCTGCTGCCGTCCCCGGTGGCCGCTCCGGACATCCTTCCCTCGCCGGTGTGCTCGCAGGCGGCGAGCGGCGGCCAGAGCCCCGCGGGCAGCGACGCGGGCTTCATCGAGCCCAGCGCCGTGCCCTTCCTGCACATCCACTCCCGGCAGGGCAGCGTGGTGCAGACGCTGGCCATGAAGAAAGCCTCCAAGGGCAGGAGGAGGCTGTCGCCGCCGACGCTGCTGCCCAACTCCCCGGCCCACTTGAGCGAGCTGACGTCGCTCAAGGAGGCCACTCCTTCCCCCGTGAGCGAGTCGCACAGCGACGAGACCGTCCCCAGCGACAGCGGCATCGGCACCGATAACAACAGCACTTCGGACCGAGCCGAGAAGTTCTGCGGGCCCAAGAAGAAGAGGCACTCGTTCGATCACGTCGCCCTTATTCCGCCCGAAACCTCCACCGTCTTGGGGAACCTGAAAGAAAAGCATAAACACAAGTGCAAGCGCCGGAGTCACGACTACCTTAGTTACGACAAAATGAAAAGGCAGAAGCGGAAAAGGAAAAAGAAGTACCCGCAGCTTCGAGGTAGGCAGGACCCGGATTTCCTTGCAGAGTTAGAAGAGTTAATAAGTCGATTAAGCGAGATTAGAATAACCCACCGAAGTCACCATTTTATCCCCCGAGATTTACTGCCTACCATTTTCCGGATAAATTTCAATAGTTTCTACACGCATCCGACCTTCCCGTTAGATCCTTTGCACTACATTAGGAAACCCGATTTAAAGAAGAAGAGAGGCAGGCCTCCCAAAATGCGGGAGGCCATGGCAGAGATGCCTTTTATGCACAGCCTCAGCTTTCCCCTCTCCGGGACCGGATTCTACCCTTCCTACGGCATGCCTTACTCTCCGTCTCCCCTCGCAGCCGCTCCCATCGGATTGGGTTATTACGGCAGGTACCCTCCGACTCTTTATCCTCCTCCTCCTTCTCCTTCCTTCACCACCCCGCTGCCACCCCCTTCCTACATGCACACGGGCCACTTGCTTCTCAATCCCGCCAAATACCACAAGAAGAAGCATAAGCTGCTGCGGCAGGAGGCGTTCCTCACGACGAGCAGGACGCCGCTCTTGTCCATGAGCACCTACCCCAGCGTCCCGCCAGAAATGGCTTATGGCTGGATGCTGGAGCACAAGCACCGGCACCGCCACAAGCACAGGGAGCACCGTTCTTCGGAGCAGCCGCAGGTCTCCATGGACTCGCTGACGGCCAACAGCTCTTCCAGAACGGTCCTGGAGTCCTTGAAGCGCTACCGGTTCGGGAAGGAGGCTGTCGGTGAAAGATATAAGCATAAGGAGAAGCACCGATGCCACATGTCGTGTCCACACTTGTCGCCTTCGAAGGGTTTGCTGAGCAGAGACGAGCAGTGGGTGAGGAGGGAGCCTTCAGAGCCCAGCCCGTTGGCGCTGGGCCTGCAGGCGCCCTTACAGATAGACTGTTCGGAGAACCCCCCGGGCCTGTCCCTGGGGGGATTCACCCCCAGCTCGGAGCCGGCCAGCAGCGACGAACACACCAACCTTTTCACAAGTGCAATAGGCAGCTGCAGAGTCGCCAGCTCTACCAGCAGCAGCGGGCGCAAGAAGCTCAGCGAGGGCCCGGGGCTCTTCAGCGCCCAGGACGCGCCGCTCAGCCGCCCCCTCCGAAAGGAGCCGCTGCCTCCCGGCGAGAAGGGCCTGCAGCCGCTGCCAGGTAGGGGACACGGGGCCGGGCCGCGGGTCCTGCTCTTTTACCTCGCCCTGAACAGCCCAGGAGAAAGACTGGCAAAACCACCATTGGTTTTGTACGTTCTTTGGTGCTGAAGAAATTTTTCCTTTTTCTTTGCGTAATCCTGTTTTGGGGTATTTTGATAATTGTTACTCTGCTGTAGCTTTCATCCTACTTTGAGGCCTCTAGGCAGTACTTTTAAAACAGTTGCTAAGCGATGCTGGGAAAGCATAAGAGCAAACTTTGCGTTTTAAATTACTGCTTTATTCCTAATTGGGAAACTTGTAGCCCCAAGCTAAGCTGAAACAGAGCTATCCGAGACTGTAGAGACAACAACCCCTGATGCTGCTCTTAGAGAGCTGTTGTTAAAGACCTCTAATCCAAAACTTTAAACTCATTTACATGGTGTTAAGAAGATGCAATATAAAGATTAGGAGTTAATTTCAAGCTAATAGAGTTTGCCTGGGAGTTATGCATCACTTTTCCTACTGACTTCAATGCATTGTCCCTGCATGAAAAATAAAACTCACCTGGATACGATGCTGATAGGAAAAAACACTCCAAAAGTTTTGTTCCTCAAAGGGTTAAATCCGGCTCCGGGGAGTGCAGGATTGGTTGTGGTAGCTAGCACAGGTCTGGGAATTTCCTGAGGAATTCCATTGCAATGAATGATCTGACTTGGGTGTTTTTTTAAAAAAAGAAACAGCCTAATTAAAGTAGGAAAAAAAAAAAAAAAAAAAACAGAAAAGCAGAAACGTTTTCAGCTAAGCCGTGCTGCCGCGGGCTGGGTGCTGCGCCTCTTGCAGCGCGCTTCGCTGCTGACTCACGCGCCTCGCGCCGCTTTCCGTAAGAGCCTTTCCCGATTGGAACCAGCTGCCCGTGCGGCGCGCCGGGAGCTGCTCGTGCTCCGCGTCCTGCACGTGCACAGGGAGCCCCAAACCTGCGGCCGCCCCGCGATCAGAGGCTTTTCTCTACGGTGGTTGTCGAGGTGCGTGCGGGTAGCTTCCGCTGCAGAGCTGCACGGCGCCTGATCCTGCGCGCTCGGCTCTCCGCGTTGTGCTGCGGTGCGAGCTCTCCTCCGAGCTGCTCGGAGCAGAGTCGTGCTAGGGATGGGGCTCGTGGGGAACATCTGTGTTTGGAGCAGTCTGGAGCTTCTTGTGGACGGCACTCAGTAAAGCTACTCACAATTCCTGGAAGGAAAAACAAAACGAGCCGTTCGATGGGGGTTGGGGCAACTGGAAAGGATCTTTGCTGCTTTCATTCCATTCAAAATGAAAGGAAAGATGTGAGATGTGTAGCTGTTAGTCTTGCAGGACATGTATATGCTCTTCTGCATTGAAAAGACTTTGAGACATGTTCAGGCAAGGAAAAAGATGCTTTTTCAAATATGAGTTTATTGCATTTTAATTGTAACTGCTGTGATTTCAAATAATACAGTCCCTTTAATATTATAGATTGTTTTTTGCATGCAAGTCATTGCATTTGTGAAAGAAACAGGGCAGCTGGAATACCAGCATCAGCTGTGAGCAAGTGCAGTTCCAAACTGCTCTGCCATCTAAGTGGTGCTCCCGTTTTCCCCTCCCTTATTCTTTCCGTATTGCAACTGTTTACAGCAGTCATTCCTGCTGGATAATTTGTTTTTGGAGGTCGCTTTATGAAATTAACACCTCAAAGAGCCAAATGGATGTAGGCTCCCTGCACGGTTCTGCTGCAGCTCTCTTTGTACCTGTGCCCTGTACAAGCAGTATCAAACCCCTCTTTAGGAACCCACTAGCAACGTCTCTGTGACAGAGGGGGGTTGTTTTATACTAGAGATGTCTTTTTATTACATGAAAGATAGCAACCAGGTGTAATAAATGGCTTTCTCGGAGGCTCTCTATGCCGTTAGCATTAGGTTTTAATGATGCAGTTCCACCCTTCTCCACCCTCTTGCTTCACGGCATGCGAGTGTTCCTCATTCTGAGCAAAAGGGTAACCTTAGTCTGCACGTTTGGCATCCTCAGTGTGTTTTATTGGCGTTGCCAGACTGAAATGAAGGAGGTTTGTGCTTCTTCCCTGCCGCTTTGCAGGCGCTCTGCCGCCCCAGGACAAACCTCCGCAGCGGCCGCCGGAGAGCACGAGCTGCAGCCCGTCCAGGAAGAGATCGGCATCCGAGAGCACCTCTCCTGCAGGCGAGTGACAGATGCCGGGCTTGTTTTCCAGGCTCCTGTGCCCCTGAGGAGTGCGCTCCCAGTGCGGCCAAGGAGTGTTTGCAGAAATGCTAAGTTCTTCCGCTTATATTTTGGGTTGCAAGTGCTTCAGGTTGTCTTGGAGAACAGGGAAATGTGAGCTGGTGTTTATACAAGCAGCAGCACAGCCAGAGCAGCATGGGACTTGGGTTCCTCCCCAAGCTCAATTACCACCTTCCTTCTGCTTACTCCTTTCCGAGAGGCAACTGCAAACAGTTAAATGAGCCCGCTGGCATAATTCTGTGTAGAAGGTGTTGAAAGTTGAGGCATTCCTTATGTAGCTTCACCACTTACATAGCTTCAAAGAGCTGGTGATGCTCAAAAGACCTTCTCGGCTCCATTTTTTTCCTGCAGCTCTAGGGTGCCTGTGGGATTGCAGCGTGTTTGCCCCGGCGCTGCTGGGTTGCTGAGTGCAGCACACGCCTGGGCAGCGCTGCAGCTGCCTCTGGCATCAGAGTCTCGAGCTGCCCAGACCTGTGGGCCCAAATGTGGCGTGTTTTGTAGCTCGATCACTGCTGCTTGCTGCAGCTGCTTACATGGGTCACTTTACCAAACAGATGGTGCTTCTAAGAGGGATCCTCAACTTCATTCCAGTCTGTATTAATGGACTTGAATAAAGGCCAGTCGCTCTTGGGTTGTATTTTTTTCATCTAAAACTGAAAGCACCTTTTATTATTATTATTATTATTATTATTATTATTATTATTTTGTCAAATTGGACTAAAATGTCCTTACACTTGCATTCCTCGGTATATTTCCCGTTAGATGAACATTAGATGAACATTCCAGAAATGTTCATTTTGTCATGGAGCGTTTTAGACATTGATAAGATACCAACATATGGCAGTCCGTCCAGCTACCTGATCTAAGTTGCCCCTCGATTTGGGGCTCTGTTGCAGCGATGATGCCATGACCCGTGCGTGTCGGTGCATTGATGTTCCCGTGTGTTTGCAGTGCTGGGGGTGCCCACGCGGGGGCCGAGGCTGCCGCCGCCGCTCGACGACCCCATGGACAACCTGCTGCAGCGCATGGCGCAGCACGACGGCCAAGCTACGCTGGACAAGACCATCGAGGCGGTGATTGCAAACGTGGCCATGCCGCCCTCAGCCAGCCCCGCTCGCAGCCACAACCGGGAGAGGGGCCTGGGGAAGCCGGACGGTGTCTTGGCCCCGGCCATGCCGAGCAGCTCCTGCGGCGAGAGCATCTCCCTGCTTTCTGAGCGCCTGCCCAGCAGCTACTCTCCACACCATCTCAAGAGAAGCGTGGTGGAAGCCATGCAGCGACAAGCTAGGAAAATGTGCAATTATAACAAGATCTTGGCCACGAAAAAGAACCTGGACCACGTCAATAAAATTCTGAAAGCCAAAAAGCTGCAACGGCAGGCGCGGACAGGGAATAACTTTGTGAAGCGCAGGCCAGGTCGGCCTCGGAAGTACCCAATGCAGGCAGTGGTTTCCATGCAGGCTTTCCAGGCAGCTCGACTCGTCAGTCAGGAGCTAGAGAAAAGAGAGGAAAGCAGCAGTCCTTTACACCTTGGCGCCGATACCATCACAGATGTAATTGAAGCCGTAGTGCAAAGTGTGAACTTGAATGCGGATCACCGAAAAGGCTGGAAGAGAAAGAGGTGGCTCGCAGAGGAACAGGCCAGGAAAAGACAGAAGTCTCTACCGGAAGATGAGCGGGAGAGCAGTAAGAGGTAACACCCTTACAGTTCTGTGCATTCACTGTGGTTGTCATTGCTGTTTATAGCATTTCAGCGCGGGAAAGAGTCGTCGTCTCACACACTCTGCCGGTCACACTTGTTTTCTCTAAGAAGTTCAGTTTAAAGAGAACCTACGTGCTGGTTTCAAGTTTCTTCAGGGCGTTTCTAAGCTCCTGAACATGGGACACCCATATGAGATAGATTCGCAGGCAATCTAAAAGCGCTGTTTTTGTGCTCATGTTCTGTGATTGCCTTGGTGGAAGGCTCCAGCTGTTGCCAGCTTTTTAGTGAGCTGGTAACAGGCTGACTGATGAGATAGTAAAGATCATTCCTATATCATGTGCTGAATAAGGAGCTATAATAGCTCTGTGGAGCCATGGGAAGAGAGTGACTCATCAGCGTTATAAACAAATACTCCCAAGCAGCACAGAGAGTGTTGGGTGAGATCAGTAGATATGCAGCAAGTAGAGAGTAAAGGAGCAAGCAGGAGTTGGGTATGCAGCAGTTTAACGGTATGATCAATGGCTGCACAGGAACACACCAGAAATTGGTCTCTGCTCTAATCCTCTCATGCTTATTCCTGAATCCCTCGATACCAATAGAGCAAACTTTTCTTGAAGGTTTCCCCTTTGTATATTTGCAGCATAATTCTGAAAAATCTGTTTGTGTTGCTGAAACAAATGGCGAGATACAGGCATTTAGCTCCAGGGAATGTTGCTGCAGCCGCATATCAAAAGGATGTATTGTATAGCTGTCCCGAAGTCTAAAAAAAGGTTTACCACATGCTATTTTTGGAAGACAGAAGAAGATAGTATAAGGCCACTTCTGACTCTGTTAACTGAGGCTCCAAGGAGTACAAATTCTTGGGCTGATAACTTTCTTTTTATATTAATTGATAATAATGTTACTCTAAAAAGAGCCTCCATTTTGTATGATTATGCTTAATCACTACTTGATCACGTACCTCCTTGGAATTGCATTTCGGACATAGCTGAGACATCCAGCAATTGAGAAATCCACACATAGGGTCTTTTGTTACCCCTCTAACTTCCTTAGTACTGCAAGAAGGAATCATGAAATGGGGCAGTAAGATGATCTTTCCATTTTCTTGCAGTTTTTCCGAGACAGCAGCTGAACCATCCAGTCCCCATGATGCCCCTGGGAAAGCGCATGAATCTGAAAACAGCGAACAGCCCTTGCCTTCTATTACCCAGCGTGAGAAAAAAGCTCCTCGGCCGCCAAAGAAGAAGTACCAGAAGGCAGGGCTCTACTCTGATGTGTACAAAACAACAGAGTAAGTAATACCAGTGAAAAGCTGCTGTCTGATATTCCAGTGGAAACTGTCTCCTTTCAACTAGAACCATAAAGAGCTGCCACTAATGAGCAGCTGAAATAAAACCATCAACTTAATGCAAGCCTGTGAAAAATTACATGCATGATAATTATCAGAATCTGACCCAGTGAAGATTTAAAATGTAACCCCAGTCAGAAAGCAGCCTCCAGCAATATGAAAGTGTTTCTGAGTACCGACCTTGAAGAAGGTAAGACAACTTCATTCGACAGTCCTACCCATCGTGGCAGCAAAGGTGCTGGCAGAGCTTGAGATGCTGAGGTACTGTGCACAACGCCAGCATAAAGAAAGGGCCGTTAATTTTCTATTTTTCCTGACTGAATGGTGATATGGCCGTCTTTTGTTTGACAAGCATATGGAGTGAAAGCGTTTCAGAGACTCTTCCTGTTCGTTGCACAGTTAAGTGAGGTTTATCTCCTTCCCTTTGTATGAGGGCTTTGAAAAGCCAGCATTCCTAACATTTTTTTTTCATTAAGCATCAATGAAGGAATCAAGAATCTATGAAAGAAACAATAAAGGTCTAGGTCTGATCAAAGTGAGACCACACATGTTTCCAATAGCTTCAAAACCATTTCTTTTGCAGCTCTGCTGGAATTTTTAGCACTTAGATGATCTGTTACTGATGCACAAAATCTTGCAGCATTCAGGTATTGCAGGGCAGAAATTACTTTGGTCCTTTTAGTTAGGAACTTGAGGGAATCTTTCTTTTCTTCATCATGAGATGGTAGTTACCCTGGCCTTCATAATCAGCAAGAGAGGGCTCTTATTTCATGCACAGTAGGCAAACATCTGATTTAAAAGAAGTGTATAAATACTGAAAGACAAGGTCTATAGGCATTCCCACGTGAGGGAATGAAGTTCAGCGCTTGGAGAAGGCCATCCCAAAAGTCCGTGTCACGTTCCAGGGCCACGGAAGCTGAAGGGGATCGGATTTGATCTTACCCTTTGCCTGCCACGCGGCATGCTCAGTCCTTCCCTTGCGCTGATACTGGTGCTTGAGATGAGCCAGCTAAAGACAAGGAGAAAGCTTTACCCGGCCAAAGAAACAAGTAGCTTTGGGCTCTCTCAGTCTGCACTTCTCTGCATGGTTGTTTAAACACTGGTGCAAAAGCAAGGGATGGAAACATCTCACTGAGCTCAGCAAGGACACAGCCATGGCCATCTTGATGCAGAAACCTTGTCTTAGGGCAAGTTGCAGCTTAAAGCACTCATCTCACCTTTTCCTTTGTGCTGGGCGAGATCTTCTCTCCCTAGGTCAGTCCAGCAAGGTAAATTGAGAGAACGATCGTCACTTCTCTTTTCTAATGACCTGTCTATTGGTGTAACTCCCTGCTCCAGTTCTACTGCACAGTCCAATGCTTGTCAGTGCAAGAGGACAGCAGAAGTTCACGTTGTTATTCTAATATTTATACGGTTTCATGCTGTATGGGGGTGAACACATGATCCTGGCTGAGGCTGAAAAGGCAGCTGTGTAATCATATGGCACCCTCTAGTGCTGGTACAGTTAAATACTCGTCAGTGTTTTAATTAAACCGGTCCTGCCTTCTCCCTGTTAAGTGGTGCTGCCCTGCTCATTACTCCCCATTTCTTTTTGCTGTGTTCAACTGCAGATGCTTCTTTACCTTAAAAAAACCTTTCCTGCTTTACTGCATCTTTCTTAACTTCTTCCTGAACATCGTTGGAACTTTTGCTATACCATTTGACTCAAAAGGGTTTCATTCCTCCAACTCGCATTGGTCTAGAAATGCTGCTGAAAACACAGTGAAGGAAACTCAGACTTCAAGTATAAACCAGCATCGAAATACGGTGCCTTGCAGATGAACCAAGAAGGAGAGGGATGATTTCAGAAGCCAATCTCCTTCACCAAACAAATTTAATAATAATTGATAAATCATTAAAATGAATCCTTAAAAATTATAATTTATGGGAAGGATTAAGGAAAGTGCTTGACAAACCTCAGTTAGAAAGGGCTCTGACTAAGGTGTTATACTGGGGGTACGTCCTGGAACATGAAATGCCAGGCTGGAAATAGGTGACCTCTGTTTTGGTCATGCCTCTGCTCTGCTGCCGGGTCACTATCTTCTCTGTTTCTCTGCACTTTATTTTCCTCACCTGTGAAACAGAGATACACTCTCTGTGTAAATAATCATAATGGTATCTTCTGATCCTAAAATCTGGCTCATTAATCTGTGCCCACTTGTATACATGAAGTTAAATGCAAGCACGTACCATTTAAATGTAAGTGTATTCAGTATATTTTAATAGATTGTAATAACGTGTTAGTATGTGGTATCACCCAACAGAAATGTTCCTGATTGCCGTCTTCTTTGTCCCTCTTGTCTCTCATCCACAGTCCGAAGAGCCGGCTCATACAGTTAAAGAAGGAAAAGCTGGAGTACACGCCGGGAGAGCATGAGCACGGCCTGTTTCCAGCCCCTATTCACGTTGGTGAGTACTGCACCACCGAGGCTATGTCAAAATTAATGAAAAAACGTAGACATTATTTAAACCCTTGCTTCAGGTCTGGTTTGGGGGTCTTCAGTAGGATGTAGATGAGGAGCAAGTCTCCTCTTAGCCCTCTGCAGAATGAAACTGTAACCTGAGGGGCTGGATAACCCCTGGGCTGGACAACCTCGAGAGAACTGTCATGAAGTCCCAAACTGAAGTGCTGCAGAGCTGCTTTCCCACTGCAAACAAAGATTGATTTATTGCTCTTAAGATAAGTGTTTCAGCTTGCAAGATGCTGTCATTTCATGCTTCAAGTACAGTCATGCAAAGCAGACTTGGGAAATTTTATATTGTTCAGCAGGAATGTTTGTCCCATCTAGTACTACTGTTTAGCTGCTCTGTCTTTTTTCATTTGTGCTCTGTAAGCAGGTTTGGCAGAGAAAAAACAGCGTCTGAAGCGTTCTGTGTAAACAAGTAACCATAATTTTTAAGGAAGAGGCTTTCAGAATTAAAGGTGTTAATTTAAAATCTCCCAAACATGTCACCTTTCCCAGTTCTTTCTTGAATGAGGTCCTTTAGCCCTTCACAAGACCAGGAGCTGCAGTCTGTTTGTGCTAGCAGAAGCCAACCAGCTTCTTTGGTAAAGATAAGGTTGCTTTAATTAGTACTGAGCAGCCAGAGTGTAGAGGAACTACAGAGCAGAGCTGCAAAGTGCTGGGCTCTGCCAAGTAACTGCTAGTGCCTGGTGGATGGCGGCTGGAGGATGTCGCGTATCCCCCAGGCACGGTGCCAGGGCGCTTGAAAGAGCCTTTTGTTTTGCCCAGTGAGGTCATGGAAGTGAAAGCAAATTCCCAGCAGATTTAGCTCTTTCCTGGAACCTGCTATGGCTGAATCAGGCATTGCAAATAAGTAATTCAGGAGTAAGTTGCAAGGAAAACATTGCAATTTTCATTTTGCAGTTTCCTCGGCAGTGAAGGTATGCATGTAGATTTACATCAAAGTGCACAAAGGCACTTGTTAACATTGAGAAAAGCTGGGAAAATGAGACGTGAGTCGAAACCTCATTGTTAATTGCCCTTCTCACAGCAATTTTGTGAAGCAGCAGCCCAGTAAAATTATAGAAGTTTTTAGTCTTAGCTAGGGCTAATGCAGAGCCCCATGTGAAAACCCAGG
>JAVCKT010020479.1:5926-20931 GCA_032273925.1 Rhynchotus rufescens | reverse complement strand
CCCGCGGCCCCCGGGCCCCGCGACGGCGGAGCAGCCGCCGGGGCCCGCCCGGCTGCGCCCGCCCGGCCCGTGGCCGTGCCCGGCCGTGGGCCCTGCCCGTAGCCCGGGTCTGGGCTGTGTCCCCTGCCCCATAGCCCGGGCGCAGCTTGTGTCCCCTGCCCCATAACCCACGCACGGGCCGTGTCCCCTGCCCCGTAGCCTGGGTGCAGGTTGTGTCCCCTGCCCTGTAGTCCTGGGAGACATGGCGTGTCCCCTGCTCCGTGCCCTGCGGCACAGGCTGTGTCCCTGCCCATAGCCCAGGAGCAGGCCGTGTCCCTTGGCTCTTAGCACAGGACACGGGTTGCTGTGTCCCATGCCCTGCAGTGCCTGCCGGTAGCCCAGGCCCTGCACGTGTGCCCTGCCCCACATGTCCTGGGGGGCACATGCTGTGTCCTGCACAGTCGCAGCCCCACGCCGCCCCAGTGTCCCTGTGCTGCCGCGCGGCATGCGGCCCTGGAGCACCCGTCCCTGTCACGCTGCGGTCCCCTAACTCCTCCTGAGCCCCTCGGGACGTGCTGGCCGTGGCAGCGGCCAGGCCGGGCTCACACAGTGCCCTGGGCGCGCTGCCGCGTGGGGCATCACGGGCTGTGCGACCCCACCGCCCTCCCGCTCCGCTCCCCACGGGAGCCGCTCGCCTTGCCCGCCTGCTGCCTGCCGCCGGGTTGTTTGCCCCAGCTTCATGGCCTTCCCTTTTCCAGGCTGAACCCCGCTTTGTTGGCAGTGCCTCTCCCTCCAGCAGCACCTGCCGATTTCATCCGTTATTCAGGAAAGCTTGGCGGGATGGTAGAGATCGGCACCCGAGCGTTCCCCTGGCTTGGCTCCCCGCGAGCCTTGCCCAGAGATCCGGGCAGAGTGACCCCCATGGCCCCGGCCCTCGAGCTAGGCATTTATTGGTTCCTCTGGGCACGGCAGGAGGATTTATCGGGCACCTGGCGCCGCTTTCATCGCTCTGCTGGTGCCTCCTTCCCTCCGCTGTGCCCGTGGCCGGAGCCGCGCTCCGGAGCTCGTCCCCTGGGCTCGCGGGTCACGCCGACCAGCTGCCTCGGGCTGCGCACGGATGCCGCTTTTGCTTCCCTGCAGCTGCAGTTTTGCGAGGCCTCTGCCTCACCTGCGCTTTTTTTTCCGGTTAAAAACAGTAATTTTGCCCCCTTTGAGTCTTTATTTTTGACTCGTCATTAATTTTCTCTCCCTCCTGGTTTATTAATAGACCGTTTCACTCCTGTGCTGATGCTGCCCTGGTGTGTTTGCGCCGTCCTTGGTCCCCCCTGGGCACATTAACCCCTTCCGCCTCCTCCTATCCTCCTCTTCCCTGCCGAGGGACCGTATTGACTCGCACATCACGCTCCTGTCTGAAACGTTCCCTTTCTCTTGTTGCAGGTATCTCCTAGGAGCATCACAAGTGAAAGGCGTGATTGAGATCTCTCCCTTTCTCTCTCTATCTTTTCCCAGCGATTTTCCCGTGTGACAGCGGCTGCTGCCGTCGCCGCGGGAGCCAGCACTGGGTATGGACGGTCTGTGCTTCCTCCGGCCCGTCCTCTTCCTCGGCAGCGGGCTCGTAACGGGCGCTGTTTAGAGTCTCCTCGCGGGCGCCGTTTTTACGAGCGGCGCTGCTTGCGGCACGCGCGCCCCATCTGCGGCGGGCTATAAAGAGCGACCTTGCGCGCGGGCCGCTCGTGCACGGGGCCGCGGGGCCGCTTCCCGGCCCTGCCCGCTGCCTCCTCGCCCTCGAGGCTTTAAGGTTAGCGACGGGAGTATGGATCGGGTGGAATCAGAAACCTCGGAGGCTAAAAATACAGCTGGCTGCCAGGAAGCGAGGCAGCCTGCTGGGAGGGCACGGGGTGGCACGGGGTCCCTTCCAGGAACTGGCAGCCTGGCATCTGAGCGGGAGCCCGGCCAGTGCCACGTGTGCCTGCGGGCTGTGGCCGCCCGGGCCAGTGGCTCCGTGTCTCATGCCAGGGGAGGTCGATAAAGCCCCCGCTGCAAGTTCAGGCGTCGCCGGCTTTGGAGCGGAGCCGTAAATGTGCTCACCTGTCTGGCGCGGATGCAGAGAGAGGAGGAAATGGGCTGTAAGATGCAGAAAAAGGAGGAAATCGGCTAGGAGCTTTGCAGTGCGCTAATAGGTTTTATATCCCCTTCCCCTGCAGAGCCAGCTCTGGTAAAACCCTGCTTGATAGACTTGTGGGCAGCTCTAGAACGGGCTAAAACTGTTTGTTTTGGGGAAGGAAGAGCGTTCTGGCCCGATCCTCTCAGCGCTGTTTTCCTGGGGAGCACAAGTGCTTTCCACAGGAGGAGCAGGGTGGGAAGCAGCAGGAGCGAAGCTCCCTTCCTGCATCCATGGCCGGCTGAGCCACCCTGCCCTCCGCAGCCAGAGGCTCAGAGGATAATTGTGCCTGTAAACGCCTTCTCCCAGCTGTAGGACTGCTCTGCTCCTTGCCCTGCCTGGGTCCTTCGTGTGGGCTGCTTAGCACGCGCCGAACGTGTGAGCTGCATGGAAACACCTCGTGCATGTGGGAGCCCCGTGTGCCGGGCATGGGGCGCGTGGAGCAGCTCCCGCTGCCCCTCTGCCCTTGGAGAGCCCCTTGCGGGGCTGTCACGGCCCAGCCTGGCTTTGGGCACCGTGGGGTGAGCGAGAAGTCGGCCCAGAAGTTTGGAGGAGCCCAGCGTAGTGTGAATGAGAGCTGCGCCGGGCCCCGGAGCGTGAAATGGGTCGGTGCCGGCGCGTGGCCGCGGCACCCGCTGGAGTGTGTAATGGGCTGGGCACAGGAGCCGCGTGGCCCGAGGAGGAACAAGAGAGCAGAAAGCAGCCCCGAGGAGGAACAAGTGAGCAGAAAGCAGCGCTGTGCGTGCGGCTGCAGGCTGGCACAGCCCTGCCGTGGGGCTCCGTGCGTGCCGAGGCGCTGGCTGCCCCTTCGCCGGAGCCGTGCGGTGCCCAAGCCAGGGCTGCGGCAAGCGCCTCTTCCCCGGCGGGGAATGCGGCACCATCTGCTCTGGAGGGTGAGGCAAGGTGAGCGCGGAGCTCTCGAGGAGCCCATAAATCCCCCGCGTGAAGGCTCCTCTGCCTGGAGGTGACTTGGGATGAGCGCGGAGCTGTGCTGCTCCCCCGGCGCGCCGCTGCCGGGCTGCACACCTGGAGTGTCCCGGGGGGGCCGCAGCCCTTGGCGGCCTCAGGGAGCAGAGCCTGAGGGACTGGGGATCACGCCGTGGGGATCAGCGGGGCGCTCGGTGTCCTTTGCAGGAAGGACACGGGCACAGACACAGACATGGGCATGGGTGGCTGCAGTGGTGCAGATCCGGGCGGCACTCCAGGCCTCGGCTACTTGTGGCATTTGCCTTCCAGACTTGTGTGCCAGGGAGAATTTCCCTGGAAGAGGTTTCGTGGAAGCATCTTGCCCGCTTGGAGAGCAGGGCAAGCAGTGGAGAAAGCTTTTTCCCTGGGCTTATAGCTGTAAAATACAACTTTTATGGAGTCTGGCCTCAAAGCTATAGGTTGCTAGTGGGGTTTGGCGGGGATGTCTTTGTGGGGCACTCGTGCCGTGCTCGCCAGCGGCTCCTTTAGTCCTTGCCCCATGCAGAGAGCCCAGGGCTGCGCTAACTGGGGTGCACATGGACCTGGCCAGGCCAGGTGCTGGGGCTGGGGTGCTGTCCTCTGCCCAATGGCTCCTGTTGGGCACGGCCTCACTGCGGGACGTGTGGCTAAATGAACCTGGCGCGCTCGGTGTGGGGCACCGGCAGGAATGCCCATGTCCCAGGGCTCTCCCTCCTTCCCGGCACCTGGCCAGGCTGGGCTGCTGCAAGCTGAGAAAATGTATAACGCCTCGGTGCTGAAAAATGACCGGTGCAGCTCTCGGGCGGTTTGTAGGATGCGTTCCTTCCTCTGGGTCGATAAAGATAAAGGGGAGCGTTCTGCCAGCGAAATTAGTGTATCAAAGAGAGAAAAAAATAACATGCACCGCGTACGTGTGCGGGAGCGCCTGGCACTGCTCCGCGGCACGTGGAGCGCTGCGAGGCGCGGGGTCTGGTTGGCACGGGGTCCGCGTCCTGGCATGGGGTCCGGCTGCCCGTGTTTCCCTGCCGGCCGCCGTGTCCATCGCGCCGGGCTGCGCTTGCCGGCGGTGTCGAGAGCGGCGCCGCGAGGCCCGTCCGTCACACAGGGCCTCGCCGAGAGCCCCGCGCCGCACGCGCCTCCCTCGGGAGCCTGCGGTGGGGTTTACGGAGCGGCATCCGGAGGGCGCCGCGCTCCAGCCGCAGGCGCAGCCCCGGCTTCGGCCTTCCCGCTGGGAATGCGGGAGCCCCGGGCAGCGCTCACGCCTCTGCCGGCCCCCCAGGCTGCTCCGAGTTGGGTTTGAGGCGAGGGCACAGGAGCCTAATGTACCGGAGGTGCCTCGGAAATGAGAGCCTTGGACGGATTCCTGGCCTTATTGATCCGCCGGCAGTTTATGCATCCTGACATTCATAATCTCGCTAGGCTCTGATGTTCCAGATTAATGGGCCCAGGGGCTGTCCATCCGTCACTTCACATTAATTACTGAAGAGGTGTTTTTCCAGTGATTTACCTGACAGCGGCCTGTGATGAATACCCCTAAACAGAGTGGGCAGTGATTAATCACGGGGCCCCAGCCCGTCCCCACTCTGCCTTCGCCTCAACCGCAGCGCGGACCCCCACGCCATCCGTCTCCATAAACGCTGCCTGATGCATATTTATGGGGGCACGGGGCCTGGCAGCTCGCGAAGCGCCCACTTGTGCCAAAGATGATGAAAAATAAATCTCGGGGCAGCGGGTGACCCCAAGGACGTGGCGCACTGGGGTGACAAGGGACACGGGGCAGGGGAAGCTGCTCCAGCTCCGTCCTTTGTCTGGCGCTCTGGAGGGCTTTCTTGAGTGGATGTCCCTAAATATTCCGCTGTTTTGGGTGCACCGCAGATGCCCTGACCCTGTTTTGGGAGGGCTTGTGCAGCGCCGTCCTCGCCCGCGCGGGCTGCCCTGGCCGGAGCGGTGTGTGCAGCACCGGAGCGGTGCGTCCCGCGGCGCCGTCGGGCTGTGCCCAGCGCTGACGCCTCCCCTTGCCCTTCGCAGGCGGCGGCAGCATGCAGCAGGAGGCGGCGGGCAGCCGGGCCCGCCGCCGCAAGCCCGACATGGCCCTCTACGTGCCCCGCGCGCGCCGGGAGAGGACGGCGGCCGGGGCGGGCGGCGCCGCGGCGGGGACGGCGGAGCGCAGCTCGACGCGGAGCCCCGGCACCATGCGGAGCAGAGCGGCCACGGAGGGCCGGACAGGTGCCGGCTGCCAGGCGCCTGTCCCTGGGGACGTGGGTGCTCCCGCAGAGCCGCGGCTGGAGGAGCCGGCCGCCGGCAGCACCGCGGAGCCAGGAGCATCGCCCGGCGCGCCCGAGCGCTGCCTGCATCCTGCCCGGGAGGAAGTGTCCCACCAGCTGGCGCGTGGCGAGCAGGGCCACTCGCAGGGGAGGACAGCGCCGGGTCCCTGTGCATGGCCGGGGGCCACGGAGTCAGCCCGGGAGCCCATGTGTGACCCCGCTGGCTGCCCCACTGCAGCCCGACCACCCAGTGGCGTGGGGCACCGGACTGGGATGGGTGACGTGCCACCACATTCGGACCCTGCCAGTGTCAAGCATGAGGACGAGGACGTCTGGCCGCAGCAAGAGGAGCAGAGCAGAGCTGATGAGCCGGAGCTCCCGATGGAGCCGGACAAGGGCTGTGCTCTTGCGTTTGGCAACGAGGAGCATGGAGAGAGGTGGATGAGCACGCCCAAGCCCACCGGAGAAGCCCTCTTGGAGGCACCTAGAGAAGCCGGCTGCGAGCCTGGAGATGGCGAGGGTGATGCTGCGGCATTCCCGCGGGATTGCGCCCTGGGGCTGGATGCCGGCAGCACCAGCGAGCTGCCAGTGGGCTGTGCAGGGCGGCTGTCGCCGGGTGCGGAGGACAGCGCTGCCAGTGCCCAGGATGCCGGGACAGGCACAGGTGGGGGTGACCCCTCCAGCCAAGCAGGTGGCAGCGCCGGGGCCACCTCAAGCTGTGAGCACGAGGCCAAGAGCAGCCCGTGGGAGCTGGGCGAGGAGGCGGCGAGGAGCAGCGCGCAGGAAGGGACGTCCCCTCGGGACCCCGCTCCGCAGAGCCCTGAGCCCCTGTGCTCCCTGGCCATGCTCTCGCTCACGGCTGCGGACGAAGCAGTGGTGCAGGCAGAGGAAGGCAGCGGAGATCCCTGTGGCACTGGGCTTGGCAGCTCTCCGAAGGCCAGCGGCAGCCCGGGAGCCGAGGAGAGCTGGGACGCGCTGTTCAACGACGACGGCGACTGCCTGGACCCCCGCCTGCTGCAAGAGGTACGTGCGGAGCCCGCGGGACCGGGGGTGTGGGGGGAGCAGCATCCCCATGTCCCCTGCTCGGGCTGGGGCACCTAAGGGCCTGGGGGGACATGAGGGCAACCCCTCCCCTTGGTGCCATCCCTCGGTGCTGGCCATGCGAGCTGGG
Organism: Rhynchotus rufescens; assembly: GCA_032273925.1. Taxonomy (NCBI): domain Eukaryota; kingdom Metazoa; phylum Chordata; class Aves; order Tinamiformes; family Tinamidae; genus Rhynchotus; species Rhynchotus rufescens. Next base: position 14,411 of record JAVCKT010020479.1, on the reverse strand, counting down.
GCAGCTCTTCCCTTCGTGGTGCACAAAGTGTGCTCAGGAAAAGTCACTGACAGCCCTAAATGACAGCGATAAATGGCGGCCGCGGAGCGGGATGTGCCGGGAGGTTCCCTGCTCAGGGCGGCGGCGGGATGAGCTGCGCTGAGCGCGGGGCTGCGCTGAGCGCGGGGCTGCGCGTGCTGCCCGAGGCGCCCGGCGCTTGGAGCCGCGCCGCTCGCTGCCGCTCCTGCCTGGCGCTCCCTTTTAAATCAGCAGCGTAAAACTGGTAACGTTGGGCATGACATTAATGTGCCGAGAGTAACAAACAGCGCTAATATTGCTAAAACCAACGTCTAGCCCGGGCCGGAACTTGGTTCGGACAGGGCCTGGCGGCAGCTGCTGTGAGGAGAGGGCATTGACTCACCAGCCCTGCTGCCAAGGGGCAGCCTGTTGTCCCCTCGATCTCTTGTCCCCTTGGCTCCCCACGCTGCTCTCCGGTTTTCCAACCTCTGGCTCTGGAGCCGCAGGCGCAGCCAAGGCTGCTCCGGGCGGGAGCGGAGTCGTGGGGAGATGGAGCTGTTGTTAATTAACAAAAAGGACAAGAAAATTAGTAGCGTTCTTCGTCATAACCGAATCCTTATGCGCTGCGGCGAGCCGGTGGAGAGCAAGATTTATGACGTTCTATATGGAGACGAGATTTCTGATAGCAGACGGCTCTTTAATCTAGCAGAGGGAAAAAAAAAAAAAAAAACCATAACGAGATCCATTGGCTGGAAGCTGAAGCCGGGCCGATTCGGGCTGGCAATAAGGCTCCCATTTTTAACGCAGAGGGTAATTAAGCACTGGAGCAATTTCCTTATGGCTGGGCGGATTCTCCATCACCTCGGTGAGCGCCTGGCACGCGCGGGGCCGGGCTCCTGGGGCAGCGAGGGGCTCGGGGGGCTGCGGGGAGCCCCGTGCCCACGGGCACCACCTCTGCTCCGAGCGGAGCCGCCGCTCGCGGTGGGGAAGGGCCGGCTTCCGTCGCCTGTGTCGTGCTCCAGCTGGGCTAGATCTGTGGCGAGCGGCGAGCCGTGACAGACAGACTTCATTTCCTGCTGCCCGCCTGGATGCTATCGCGCGCGGGGCCGGCCGGGCCGCGGGCGAAGGCTGCCTGCCTCGCTGCAGCGAGAGAGAGCAGCACGATTGCCACGAGCCCGAGCGGCGCTCCGGCGCGACGCTCCCTGCGCATCCTGGAGGGAGATGGTCCTGGAGGGAGACGGTCCCGGGCAGTGCCGGCTGCTCCCACTGCCTCCATAACTCAGCTCTCCCCCGCGCCGGCCCGCGGCCGCCCTGCCGGCACCCCCTCACCTGCCGGGAATCCATCTTCCCCGTGAAACTGTCTGAGCAAACGCTTTTTATTGACCGAGCTGGCTGGGATTTATGGCCTGTGCGCTCCGGGCCATGCGGCGCTTGCTGCCAGGGCGCGGGGCAGTGCCCGGGGAGCCGGCGGAGCCGCGTGCCGGGAAGGAGCGCAGGACAGGGCGGCGGGAGCGACCAGGCGGCCTCGCTGCCCCGAGGGCCTCGGCACCAGCCTGGCCCCCTCAGCTCCTCCAAGCAGCGCTGCAAGGTCGGAGAGAGCCGGAAAGCAGAGGGAGCGGCAGGTAAAGGCTGGGCAAAGCGCCCGCTGCGGGATGCGGAGCCTTTAGGGAGACTGAGCAGGGACCTCGTTTCCAGCAGTAAGGGCCGTTGCAGGCGATGGTACCTGGGAGCGAGGAGGGCTCTTGAGCCTTGTGGAGAGGCAGAACGAGAGCCCGCAGCTGGAAAGCAGAGCCAGGCAGCTTGCACTGACACACAAGGCATAAATTTTTAGCAGCGCGGGTGATTAACGGCTGCAACTGGCTCCTCGAGGGAGCTTTTCCCCCTCGCAGCGGCCCAGGGCCCGGAGCGGCCGCGCTTGGTGCGCGGTGCAGGGCCCGGCGTGGGGCAGGGAACCTGGAGCGTCTCCCACCAGCCTTCCCGCCGCGCTCCGTGCAGTCCCTGCGGCGCACACCGAGCCGCACGCTCCTGCTGCAGCCTCAACTGGCAGCGACAGCCGTTTAATGGGAAAAGGGAGCGCGTGGCGCGAGAGGCTCGCTCGGTAACTCCCGATGTCCGCGGTGCCATTAATCCAGTGTCCGGAGCGCGGCCCCGCACCGCTCGCCGGCCACCGCGTGCCATTAATCAGTCTGCTGGCTCGGTGCCGGCGCGGGGGCCTCACTGCCTGTCCCCCACGCAGCTCTCGGGGGGCTCGGAGCGCCGCGAGAGCCTCCAGGAGCCGCGTTTCAACTACTACGGGGCCGAGGCGGCCGCGCCGGACCTCAGCGACGACGAGCTGCCCCACGTCATCGAGATCTACGACTTCCCGCCGGACTTCCGCACCGAGGACCTGCTGCGCGTCTTCTGCAGCTACCAGTGAGTCTGCGAGCAGGGCCCCGGCCCCGCAGCGCCCCGCGCCGCTCAGCTCCTCGCTGTGTCTCCACAGGAAGAAGGGCTTCGACATTAAGTGGGTGGATGATACGCACGCCCTGGGCATCTTCTCCAGCCCCATTGCTGGTAGGCGAAGGGGCAGCCTGGGGGCACGTGGTGGGGCTTGGGGGGCTGGTGCAGTGCCAGAGGAAGGGAGGCGCGTCTGGGACCCACCCTGGGTCCCTGGCAGGACCCCCTGGCCATGCCCTGCTCTCTCCTTGCAGCGCGCGATGCCCTCAGCACCAAGCACCTCATGGTGAGGACTCGCCCGCTGTCCCAGGGCACCAGGGCGGCCAAGGCCAAGGCCAGGGCGTACGCTGGTGAGTGGGTGGGCAGCACCCAATGCTGCCCCGTTTCCCCCTGCTGCTCTGCCTGGCATGCCCGGGATCTCCTTGGGAGCGGGGATCGCTCCCCCTTGCCGGCACTGCCCTGTGCTGAGGCCGCCCCGCGCTCTCCCCAGACTTCCTGCAGCCTGCCAAGGAGCGCCCGGAGACGTCGGCAGCCCTGGCGCGGAGGCTGGTGATCGGTGCCCTGGGCGTTCGCAGCAACCAGACGAGGGCCCAGCGGGAGGCCGAGCGCAAGAAGCTGCAGGAGGCTCGAGGTGAGCTCCTGCTCGCAGGAGGCAGGGGGGCTCCCAAGGAGCGCTCCGTGCTCTGGGGAATCCTGCTCGCTTGGGCTTTATCCCGGCTCTCTTTGCTCCACAGAGAGGAAGCGGCTGGAGAACAAGCAGCGGGAAGATGCCTGGGAAGGCCGGGAGTGAGGCTGGCAGTGCTGCTGGGGGCTCAGCCCCTTGGTGGCCGTGGGCCGGGCACCCTGCCCCGTGGCGCTGGGTGCGGGTCCTGCCGGCGCCCTGCGAGCTCCGCGCACGCGTCGCTGCAGCGAGGCAGGATGGAGCCAGCGCCTGGCCGGTCCCGGGGCCGAGCAGGGCGCTCGTGGCTGCCCTGCTCCGTGCGAGTGTCACTGGTGGGCAGCGTGGGACTGAGCTGCTGCCTGTGCCCGGGGAAGGTCCCGGCGTTGCCTGCAGCAGCTGGGGCAGAGCCGCCGCACAGGGGCTCTGTGCTGTGCGTGCACCGGGCCGTGCGTCCTGGAGGGCTTGGTGAGCGAGAGTCACTGTACTTCTATTTTGTTAATAAATCCCGTTTATTTTGTGTTGCCTGGGGCTGCGCAGCTCCATGCCAGGGGGCAGAAGCCTCCTCCCAGCACAGAGGGCACTTGCTGCAAGCCGGGCCGGGCTGGCCCTGCCTGCAGACACGGGCAGGGCCGGGAGGCTGCGCGGGGGCCCCTTGTGCTGAGGGCCGCGGGCCGAGGCCAGGAGCCTCCCCAGCCTGATCCCCCACGAGCCCCGCTGCGCTCTGTGGTGTCCAGGTTGCCCCGTGGCTGGAAAGTGTCCGTCGGGAGCCCAGCTGGAGGCAGTGGTGCTGCTCTCCTGCCCAAAGCATCTTGCTGGCCCTTGGGCCCTGTTGGCAGCAGGCAGAGCCCCGCAAGGCCGGGGAAGATTTGGGCTCTCATGGCTTCCCCAGTCCCAGCTGCATGCGTCTTGCCATGTGTGATGCCCGGGGGCCGCCTTGCCCCGCGCTCGGGGCTGCCATCCCCTGTGCGTCCTCCATGTGCCGGGGCTGTCTCACGGGGACACAGCCCGGGCGGTCCCAGCTCCGTGGGGCTGCTCGCAGTGGGGCTAGGGGCCTGGCTGTGCATGGGGACAGGGCTGCAATGGGGCTGGGGATGCAGATGGGGAGAGCAGAACACTTGGACTTGGGAGTAGAGCTGGGGAGGGGGCAGGATGCCGGAGGGCAGCGAGGGAAAGGGGGGCAGATCCAAGCCCCTTAGCTGTGCTGGATGCCCCGTGTGCCTTGTATCGGCTGCGCTTGCTGCTGGCACCCCCGGCGTGGGGGCTGCCAGGGGCAGAGCCGCCCTGTCCAGCAGCCGGGGCGGGGATGGCCAGCGCTGCGGCCGCGGTGGCCACGGGCTGGCTGCCGGCCCGGCGCCGCCACCGCAGAGCCGCCGGGTGAGCGGGGTCGGGGACAGGCTGCCCCGGCAGGGCTGCCGCCTGCACTGCAGCCGCTCCCCGCAGCGGCGACAGCAGCGCCCGGCGCAGCACCTTCCCCGGGGGCAGCGTGCTGAGGTAGATGTCCTGGGGGGCACCCGGAGGTGGGGAGTACCGTGCCTGTGTGGGCAGCGCAACCCCCGTCCTGGGCAGCAGGAGCCATAAACACAAGCACTCCGAGTCCCTGAGCGTGGCGCGGGGCTGCGGCGGTGCCCGGGACCGCGGCAGGCCGAGGTGGGCACTGCACAGCCCCCGTGGAGCTCCGCTGTGGGGCTCACACCAGGTTGTTGGCCAGGCGCTCCCGGCGCTCCAGCTCGCTGACCACGTCGGCGCCGTAGGCATCGCCTGGGAGAGCGGCCGTGTGAGGGGCGGACGGGGCCAGCGGCACCCCCAGCCCTCCCATTTGAGCACCCGCTGCCGTGGGCCCCTGTTCCCTGCCCCGCTTACTGGTGTGGCAGCCGTGCATCCACACACGCTGCCCGTCGTACTTGCACTGGCAGCGCATCACGTTGTTGGAGAAGTCCGACTCGGCCACCTCATGCATGGGGTTCACCACCACCTGGGGACAGTGACACAGTGGCCATGGGCACCCAGGCAGTCTGCAGCTAGCAAGGCCTTGGCACCAGGTCATGGAGACGTGCGGGATGAGCTGGCCCAGGTGGCCAATAGTGGACATGGGGTGTCCTGCCGCATCCCGTGTGCAGTGCCCGCGGGGCACCCCGTACCTGGAAGGTGTAGCTGCCGGGCGGCACGTCGGTGATGTCAACCCACTGGCAGTCGATGTCGTGCCGGTAGGTGTCCCAGCAGCCCACGCTCACACCCTGCTCACCGAAGTTGGCGCAGGCGAAGCGCCGCTGCAGCCCTGCCAGGGGACACGAGGCCTTGCCGAGCTGCACTGTGGGGCCGGGGCTGCCTTGCCCCCCCCTTGCACTCACCCTCGGGGCAGTTGGTGTCCTCCAGGCAGAAGCTGGCCTTGTGGCCCTCGGCCACCTTGGAGCCGTTGAGCGTCAGCAGGTCGTAGTGCGTGAAGACCTCGATGCTGTGGAAGTGCCTGTGGGGACAGAGGGCTGAGCCGGCGCTGGCGGCGGCCGCCTGCACGGGGTGAGTGCCCGGCCGGGGACAGGCAGCACCTAGTGGCCTCGGCAAATTACAGCCCTGGCTCCAAATAAAGCCGTAATGACAGTGGCGGGGCCGCCGGCGCTCATTACGCCGGGCGGGACGCGCTCTGCAGCGGCGGCACTGCGCCAGTGCCAGCAGCCCCCGCGCTCACCGGTGGCACTCGTGCCAGATCCAGGCATGCCGCCCCATGCGGGGTCGGAAGTCGGCCGTGCCCAGGTTGTGGATCTGCGAGGAGAAGCGGAGCAGGCGCCGGTGGCCGTGGGGCCAGTGCATGTGCTCGGCCGAGCGGGAGAGGCAGTGCTCCTCGTGGGCGCAGTAGAGCAGTGCCAGCGGCCGGTCCTCCAGGTAGGCCGTCTCCTGCACCAGCTGCGCGTTCATCACCAGGTCCGGGGCGTCTGGCACGGGCAGGGCTTGCTGGGACGGGGCGGGTGCTCGAGCAGCACCCCCGTGCTCCCAGGGAGCACCCTGCTCCGTCCCTGGGCGTGTGTCCCGGGAGAGGGACCTTGGTCCTGCCCGGGTACTCACGGCGGGTGCAGGCGACGCCGGCCGAGAAGCGCCCGCTGCCGCTGGGGCAGTGCACGGGGCCGTGGCGCTGGCACTGCTGCAGCGCCAGCTCGGTGCCCGTGCAGCGCACGCCGCTCATCACCACCTCGGTGGCGTCGGCGCTGCCGGCCCAGTACCACGTCTCCTGCGTGGGCAGCAGCGCTCAGTGCCCCCCGGCACCCGTCCCTGGCACCCGTCCCCGCAGCACCGCGTACTCACCTGGAGGGCATGGCTGGCGAAGCCCAGCCCCAGCTGCCTGCACACCACCATGGCCTCGTTGAGCCCCCACTGGGCGCCGCACACAGCACCCCACTTGTGCGTGCCCCGCTCGGCCACCAGCACCTCCACGACGCCCTCCTCGGGGCTGCGGCCCCCCGCCAGCCGCACCTGCGACAGAGGCTGCGTGTGGGGCAGGCCCCGGTGCACACCCGGCTGAACAGCCCCGCTTTCCTCCCCAGATCAGCTCCACCTCCGGCTCAGCCCTCAGCACTGCCATGACCTTGGCTTGTGCTGCCCCATGTGTCCTCCATGCCCAAGGCCAGCCCACAGGCCCACAAGTGCCCGTGGGGCAGGGCGGCCACGCAGGGCTCACCTGGCTCTGCAAGTCCGTGCGGGGCACGTGGCAGCGGACGGCGGCGTCGTGCTCGTGCCCGCAGCCGCTGTGCTCGGCCTCGCGGAAGCGGCACTCGCCCAGGGAGCGCTCGTGGCCGCCGCAGCGCACCTCGCTCATGTGGATGGGCCCCAGGCCTGCGGCAGGGACAGCGTCACCGCCGCTCCGTGGGGCAGCAGCCCCTTTCCCCCAGGGCCGGGGCTGCCAGGGCTCCGCAGGGCGCTCCAGCAGCACCCGGGGAACAGGGGGTCCCTGCGGTGCCCACGCCTCACCTTGGCCCATGCGCGCGCCCGCCAGCGCCTGCTTGGCGGAGCCGTAGCCCAGCTGCCGGCACACCACGCTGGCCGCCAGCAGGTCCCACTGCTTGTCGCACACGGTGCCCCACTGCCCGTGGCGCAGCACCTCCACACGGCCCTCGGCGGCGTGGGTGCCGGCGCGCAGGCGCACACGCAGGCCCTGCCGCAGGGAGCCGCCCGTGAGCGCATGGGGTGCCACATGGTGGGGACACGGGGCCGGGGTGGGACCCACCTTCTCCGGGGGGCTCCTGCGGGGCGGCGCGGCGGTGGGGCCGGGCGCGCAGCGCACGACGGCGGGCCCGGCGCCGCGGGGGCAGGCGGGCGGTGCCGGGTGTGCGGCGCAGCGGGACAGGTGGGGCTCCGTGCCGCGGCACTGCACCCGCTGCTCCCACAAGGGCTGCTGCCCGCTCACGTTGCTCAGGCTGCCAGGACACTGCTGTCACCGGGGGCACTGCGCCCTTCACCCCCGGGCTGCCGCCCGGGAGCCCTACCTGGAGCCAGGGTCCTGCAGCTTCTTGTTCCAGAGCTTCCTGTGGTGGGGAGAGAGGGTGTCAGGGGGCCCTGTGCCATCCTGCAGCCCCCCTGCCTTGCGGCCCTTGCGCTGCGCAGTGGGGCTCGCAGCTGGGCCTCCCGCCGTGGGACTGCCACGTGCATGGGGACAGGGCTGCGCTGCAGTGCATTGATGCACCCCAGCCCAGGTGTGCTCGGGCAGCGCTGTGCAGCTTCTGGCCCCAGCCGGGGTGCAGTACAGGCAGCATTTACAGCCCTGGCACAGGACACGGCTGCTCGGCTCTCCTGTGCCTCCGTGCACATTTGGCAGGTGATGGAGGCTGGGGACAACCATCCCTTGGACCCCTAATGCCCGCTTTCTGCTGCAGTGCCAAGTGCTGCCCTTCACTGGGGCTTCAGTATCCCAAGAAGGGGAGTGAGGGATGGACCTGACATCCAGGGCCCCAAACCTGGACACAATGCCCTGATGCCCCATGTGCACAGCCAGAGGTGTCCCCTACCCAACACCCCCCCTCCCTGCTGACTGTGGTGGCCCAGTGACCTCCCCCGCGGCCTGTCCCCGCGTCCCCTCCCCACGGCACGCCCGGGCCAGCAGCGCGTCCCACCTGGAGAGGCTGTCTCCGCGCGGCGCCTCGCGGGGGAAGCCCAGCATGCCGCACAGCACGCGGCTGTTGTTGCGCGTCCAGCCGGCGCCGCACACCGGCCGCCAGCGCCCCGCCACCTTCACCTCCACGGCGCCCTCCGTCACCGGCGTGCCGCGCCGGGCCCGCGCCGCCAGCGGCGTCAGCCGCACGTCCTCCACGCGCAGCGCCGGCGCCTGCGGCACGGGTGGCCGTGGGCACCAGCCCGCGCGTGCCCCGCGCGCCACCCGCCGCCAGCGCGCTCACCTGCGGCGCCGGA
>JAVCKT010020477.1:0-15053 GCA_032273925.1 Rhynchotus rufescens | reverse complement strand
TGACCTTCTGATATGTCAAGTAATTTTTTTGTTTGCTTTTTTCTTCATCTTGTCTTTGGTGACATGTAGGTTGATACTTCTTGACTTTGGTTCCTGATAAATACAGTGGTCTTCATTTTCTTTGTTTTCTGTTTTTTTCTTTTTTTGAAGAAGAATGTCCTTAGTTTTTTATGTAGCAGAAAAAAAAAAAAAGTAGTGTTGCCACAGTTTGGGTAATGGTAATTATGTGTGAATGTAACTTAGATAAGTTTTAGTTAGAATCATGGTTTTTCACTAGTGCAGACTGAATTGTAATGTGGAATTTTGGATGTAGTTTGTTTTAAAGTGGTACTTTGTCTACCGCCCAGAGCTATTTAGTAAACACTAAAGTGTCAAACTTTGCCTCTGAGGCTGAGGTGCTTCTAGTAGTCAAGGTGTCTTCGCTGTCTTATTGTTTTCCTAGATAATCCAATAAATTCATTAAGGATAGTTATGTAAATGTGTTTCTGTGTTTAAATTGTATAGACTTATCAAACTGTCATTCTAATTATGAAATCTTTCCATTATCAAGAGAAAAAAATCTGCAATGAAACAGGGAAAGAATGAGGTTGATGGTAAAATCCATGGTTTTGCATGAGCTAAGAACACATTATTGTTCACAAATTGAGTGTTGTTGCGCAGGGGTTGTTCCATGCACCTTAAAAGCAATATTAAAGAAGCCTCCAAATTGCAGGAACCTAGTAGAGAACCTTGTCTCATCTTGCTTCCTGATAGTAACAGGAGGAGAGAAAAGTTTGTTCTCTTTACCGCTTGGGCTGTGATTTAATTTTGCTGTGGCTCCTGATGGCCTGCCAGATGATAAAAAGGAAGAGAGCTACTTTAGAAGTGTACAGGTGACTTTCATCTGAGTGGCACTGCAAAGAGAAGAGACAACTCTAACTGCTTTCATGGTAAACTTGTGCTCAACCTCAAGTGTGTTCCATGTCTGAGGTTCATATTAGCCTACCGCATCCTCCGGCTACTACCCAAAAAGAAAGGTAATGTTCAGTTCAAGTCTGCATTATCTGTCCTTTGCTATTGCAGACATAGGAAATGGCTTTTGCATGTTTAAAATAATCTCTTGAATAATCCACACTAAACTTTGACCTAAGGGCCAAAATTTAGATATAATTTGAATATCTTCTCTCTTTAATTTTACATAATGTGGGACTGGAAGGTTGTGTTGGAGATTAGGTGGAGGGGAAAATAAGTAGGTGGTTCTGAGAAATGGACTCGTGGGATGAACTGCTGGCTGTGACTTGTGTGGCATATGTAATTTTGATGGGGACCTGGATATAGCAAAAATCATGTTTTGTTCTCTGTCCTGTTACTGGGACAAAAAAGATGTCCAGTAGGTATTTGGACTTCTCCTTAGTTTCAAGTCCCTTCTCTTTGCAGAAGAAAAGAGCCTTTGTGTCCTTAATGAATTTTTGCATTGCCATTGAGACCTTAAGGGCATTAAAGGGCATTAAGGGCATTAAGGAAAAGAAGAGTGAAGGCAGTTAAAGGAAAGCATGGGGGACCATGTCTGTGAGGATGTTATTTAACCTGATTTACCAAAAGTTTGAGTTTCTTCCACAATCCCTGTCTATTGGCATGAAAATTACTGACTTTACCCACACAGTCCTATAGAAACTGAACTTTGCACCTGTCTTATCTCTGCTCTTAGGTGCATTCGTGTATTCAGCTCCCCTTGAAATCACCAATATGTGTAGAATATGATTCAAATGACAATACTTAAACATGATTAGATGGAAGATAAAGTGGTTCCTAAACTACTTCAGAGAGTCATATGACTAAGGTGTAAGAACTCAGTAGTAGCTTGCTGTGCTTAGATGGAACTCTTGGTAGAGAAGTTCTGTACAGAGTCAGGCAACTGCAGAACTGCTGCCCACATACTTGGATCCTTGAAGTAACCCTTGCATTAAACTCCTCTTTTGGAGAGTAGTAGATTGCCTTTTTAGTGCCACATATCCTGATAAGGAGAGGAATACCGTGTCCAGGAAAGTAGGATAATTAAGGACATTTCTGTTTTTTCAGTGTGTTTTCTGAGAAATAATACTTAAATGATCATATTGTCATTCAGTCCTCCCAGCACGTAACAGGTCCAATACCTTTTTGGAAACTGTTAGCTGTTCTCAATAAGACTTGACAGTAGCATGGAGATCTCAGAAATACTGGTAAGCTTTAACTTCTGTGAAAATAGGATAGAAGAGGTTGGGAGACCTTCTCCACAATAAGGGCACTGATGTGTGCTTAAGGAATATCTATTTTGTTACCTAATTTCTGATTAGGCAATGAGTGTGTGTGTATATAGTGTATATTCGACTCAGAACCAGGTGTGCTGTCTCTTTCCTCTAGTCAGATTATGGGAGGGAGTTGAGATTCCTGAGTTACATTTAGGGAACCTGCTGGAAAGTAATGTTCTATTGAAAAAGAGGCATAGATTAGAGATACAGGAAAATATAAACCTCATGGTCTTTGACCATCTTGAGATTTTTTTTTTTTGTCTGTTTCTTTTTGTGGAGTTAGAATAAGAAGGAAGAGAATTTTATTTCCTTCCAGCTTCCTCAAACCCTGTATTTCTCTATTTCTGGCAGATATCAAGTTCAAGAAAACATCCCTGTGTTTCTGGTATTGAATTTCTAAACAGAGACTTGGTGAGTGTTACCAATTGTATTTTCTTTTGGTTATAAAAGTGTCAATGTCAGTTGTTTAAAATCAGGAATCAAGCCTTCAAGAATCATTAAAGTGGCTTCAAAACAACTCCCAGGTTTAAAGCAATAGTTGAGTTCAAAATCGTTTATATACTCTTCTTAAAGCTTTGCTCTTCACCAATGAAATGTAGAGACATAAAGTGTTAACTTTAATAAAGGAAAGAAAACTCTCTACTATCAAATTCAAGATAAATGATAACAGAAAATAGTGACAATCATCAGGTTTAAGGTATCTTCCTAGTTTATCTGTGACAATATTGCAAAAAGAAGTCAGTGTATTTAATCAAATTTCTACTGCTTTCCTTAGTTATGTAGGATGATAGAAAAAATTGCTTATTCACTTTTAAAATGCTAATTAATACTCTGCTCTATTTAATTCTTGACTTTCAATCTCCTGGTTCAGGTAAGCAGTTTTGATGAATAGCTGTTCTCTTAAGGAAGTGTAATGAGTTGCACTGTGATGGAGCATTGGAGAATTCTTCTGTATCTAAGTTCATGAACGCTCATTTCCTCAAATCTGTGTGGTTCCACCTGACTTGTGGGAGTGCTATGATGTTTTCTCATTAACATTTGTAAAATGCTCTGGGATTTCTTCGTAGGAGATGCTTTAGAGGTTTGCGGTGTTTTATAAGCAGTACTTGTTACTGGTCTTGCATGTGATATCAAGTGTGGCTTTGCTGACTGCTTCTGAATTCACATCAGAAAATGTCCAGGAAATTTCTTTTAAATATGAAGTAGAAATCAACATAGCTCTGATCTCTAGCTGTAGCATACAGTACATTTTGCTGCAGAAATATTACTGTATTGTTAGAGAAACATTGTTATGTGCACCTGTATTCTGGTACTAAAAATATAGCTGGGAATTGGATGCCAAGGCAGCTGGAGAAACCAGCAGACCAATAGTACTAATATTTCACTGAAGGTTTTGTGCGAATATTAACTTAAAGGGCTTTTGTATGTCTTGACAGGCTAGCTAACACATAATGTTTTCTGGCTGATTTATTCCAAACCTTACACTTTAAACATTGTATTTATCAACCCTTTATTAAATATACAAAACAAGACCGCACTCGCCAAAGTCTGTCACAACCCATTTTGTTGTCACAGTGCATTTTGGTATATGCTGAGGAATGAGAGTCCAAGCCGCAAAGTCGGCTCGTTTTAGCCTCAATGTTTTTTAAAATGCCTGCAGTTTAAAATAATACATTATTAAGGTATTCTGCCATGTCAAAATTAATAATTAATATCGCATTTATGTTCCCCATGCATACAGAGTCTTTCATTCACTTCAGTTGCTACACTAGGCAAAGCTATTTCTATTACAGCCAAGTGGCTATGAATTGTAACCTTTTCACATACCAGAAGTGCATCAGGGAATTTGAACTGGCAGCTTGGGACTGCTGTCTTGATTCTCTGGCGTGCATGTGCATGCTTCTATATAGAAACTTATCTAATATTAGTTTTCTTGCTACTTGGTAAATTGTCTGAGTTTTTATACAATCTGTCCTAATATTAAGAAAAATGGAAATTTTAAGAGGAAGGAGAAAATATATGTTTATTTTTAAGATACTAGAGATACTTGAATCTTGGAATTAAGGAGCAATTTAACAGCTGATTAAGAATGTTTTTAAGACTCATTTCTAAGGAGGAACAGGATAATCTGATCAAATACCATATCAGGTAGCATAACAAAAATTATCCGGTTAAGAATAGAGATTATTTTTCTACCTACAGAACCACATTCCTGCAGTCAGTGCTCAGAGAAGGTGGAGTGTGGAATGATCAACTTCAGTAGTTTTTATCATGCCCCCTTTGTACAGTTCAGACAGCAAAATAATCGTTTCCTTCCTGCATGAGGTTGAGAGAAATCCCAGCAAAAATGAAGATAAAAATTTCAGTGAGGTTTACTCAAAGACAGTAGAGGAATTGGCTGAGATCCTATTTTTAAGTAAGTGAGTAGCTCCTTTAAAAAAAAAAAAAAAAAAAGAGGGAGCTGAGTTCTGATTTCAGTATAGTAATTAACAGGAAACTGTTATGATTAACAGTTGATAGCATATTTACATTACATTTAATTTTCAGGACCATACATTTCTAATTTATTACAGGATTTAGGATTTCAAATTTAAATATTTATATAAACAAAAACTATAATGCAATTGTTAATGTACTTATTTAAGGTGCCATGAAGTTATTTTCCATTTAAAAAAAAATTGGTCTCAGAGTTATTCCTGGGAATATTAGGAGGTGGAGTAAGACTTGCTGCTTTGTGTGGTCAGTAACCTCGTGGTCTAAGAGTCCTTAAGCTACCTTAAGCAAGGGATGGTAAGTGGGCCACCACAGGGACCTGTGTCACCAAGAACACCTGCTTTTGGGAATGTTGTATCCAGCATTAAATGAAAATCCTCATGTGCTTTAAGCTCAAATATTATATTTTGTTTAGAGATGTAGAACAGAATGTAGATGTAGAATCTTTTTCAATATATTCATTTTTCCTTATTAAAAGGAGTATATGCAGTACTACTGAGATCCTATTTTAATGCTAGGAACTTGTGAAGTATAGTAAACTTTCTGAGCAAAATGTGGGTTTGAGTTCAATTTACCTCCAGTAACTTCTTGGAAGTTAGAAGGATGCATATGCAAAGAACAGAGAAAGGTGGGAGGAAGCCCTATAGTACTGGAGTAGGTGTAGTACTTAACATACAGTAGAGTGTTTTCTGGAATAGAGTACGGGAACTTTCATGTCCTTAGGCATATCTGGTCATCACTTGTTACTAATGGCCATATGTTTGGTTGTGTTCCAAGTATTTAACAGCCCAAGAGAAATACTAATGCCTTTGGCAGCTATTTAAAAGATTAGACTATGTGAGAACTAGGCTTTTACGATGATACAGTTCCTGAAATGATGAAAATTACAAGGCCAGATTGGCCATCGTTTTACCTCTAGGACAAGACTGTCATGCTGCAATAGACACTCATGAGAAACTGGACATAATAAAAAGATAGTTTTGTGTACGATTCCTTAAAGCCCATGCTGGACTGACAACACTTGGGAAGCAGGCAGGAGCAGAGCTTTCCAGGTGCTTGGATGCATTCCATAAAAAAAGGAGACAAGAGATGTAGTGATTTATTTGTAGTGATGAATTACGTGTAGTGTACTGAGGACCTATTAGCACAAAACTGATATTTTCTTTATACAACAGGTCATATATGCATACTCTGAATTATATTAAAATTAAAAATTACACATGTGATGATAATGAGGTATTTTGATGGTAACCTCCTGAGCATGACTCAAGCAATGCTATGTGGGCAAATTTGATGCTGTGATTTTGGAAGGAATTTTTAATTCATTAGTGTGGTTTTGAAAGGTCTAAACACAGAGGATTTGCTGGCGCTCTCCATAAATCTTTCTCAGCTTCAGATCTTTGTACTGTGTCTAACTGAGCTTATACGCCTTCCTGTCTTCCTAGCAATTGCTGTGGTCTGCTGAAGTGGTGCCAGTCATAGCAGTGATGTTTTGCATTGTTTTTGTTTTGTTTCTCATTTTATATATACATACATATATATACATAAACACATGCACTGCCTGTGCTGAATAATCAGTGAAGTGTATGCAAAATGTGAGTTAAGTTTGCCAAACCTCCTTGCCTCAAAGTTATGGAGCATTCTTGTGGAAGTGAAGTTCTCAGAGTTCTCTTTCATAAACAATATTTCAGAAATATTTCCCTTGAACCAGAATAGAAATTGCTTTGATAATTTGGCACTTCTATTTCAAAATGGGTTGTAAGAGTTGTATTTTGAAAGAGTTGTGTTAGAGTAACTGCTTAACAAACAAAACTCTGAAAATATAAGCCTTATGTAAAATGCAAGAACTGAGTAAAAACTGTTTTTCTACATCTTACATTGGTGCCACTATTTTAACTTTGAATAAAAATGGTGTTTGATTTGGCAGAGGTCAGGTATAGTGAAATAAGCTGGCACCGCAAACAAACCTAACCGTGTATGTGCTGGAGTTATTAGACCTGGAGGAAGTGAGGAACCATATGGTAGTTAGTAGAGGGTCTCAGCAAATAGAAGTAGGAAAGAATGCTATAGGCATTGATAATAGATATTTAAAAAGGTTAAATACACACATATATATATTAACCTTAACTGGTTTATAGTGTGAAGATATAGTACTAGTAAACCTCAGTACCCTAGTTGAACTAGAGGCTATTTAAGTAAATATGTGTATGTCTATGTACATGCATATATATAGGAAATACTCCAGATATGTCTGGGTAAAGGAATGTGCACCTCTTCCCAAACCAGGATGCACTCCTCAAAGCTGCATGGTGATTCACTGAGTCTGACTTTGGTAGCATGGAAGATAAAGGAGGCGCAAATTACCTTTCCCAGACTACCTAACTAGGCAGGTGGCATCAGTGTGTCATTGCTTTCATTGGTTTTGATCCTGAAGGTGATTTGGAAAACCATTTTTCTCTAACATTTCTTTGCATTTCAGTTCTTTCTTCTTAAAGCAGTGAGTATATTAAGATTAAGCTTACACATGCCCATTTGCAGACTCAGAATTGCTTTATAACACCTAAAACCTTGTAGGTGCCTCTTTGTGTCTTATTCCTCCAGGTGTATTTGTAAACAAAATCTGTGTGTATATTTTAAGATCAGATTTACTTTCCTCTCTACATCCTGAATTTTCACTGACTTTCCAGTGTCTAAACAGTTCTGTGGATTGTGCACACTGCGGCGCTGGCAAACTCCAGTGAAGAAAGTACATGCAGAGCTGCTGCTTGTTCCAGGTGCAGCTGCAATAGGCTGGGAGACCATGAAGCTTTGTAGCACCTCCTACCCCTGGCAAAATTGGTGTTCTGCAGGGAATGCTTAAATCCCAAAACATACAAACTTAACACCAAAGGTTAACTGGTGAATGAGAAGGCTGGAATCAAAAGTGTTCTAGTACTCTGACTTCTCCAGAAAACTGTAGAGTAGTTTGCATTAGCGAAAGATATTTGTCTTTGTGATGGTCATGGATATAAAGGTAATTTCACTGTAAATCCTCTCCAAATAACTTGGTCAAGGGTCAAGCTTACTCCAACGATCATTGGTTTGCACTTGGAGTAATATGAAGTGTTTATAAAGAGACTTTTTTTGGCAAAATTCCTGCATTCTGGAGGCTACAGAACACAAATGTTTGGGGTGCAGTATAGATGTGCCTTTTTAAAAGACTTTTAAATATTTCCTAGATGCTGGCATACTCTTACCAGAAAAGACAATTTTAATTTGGCCTACTTTTGAATTTAAAATTTACACAGTACAGGGTGCTTTGAGAATAGGTAGATGTGTCAGAAACTACAAAAATTGTGGTGGCTGAGCATAAACCAAAATGATAGGCACTTTAGCTGGTGTGAATTTATGGCTGGAACAATTTACATTGAGAATAAACTGTTTAATGGATAGTGGGAAGGATTAAAGGATGTTCAATCCATCAGATTAATCATGTCATTCTTCCTGGTGAATGGTGCCATTATCTCACAGATTTGGAAACTAACATTCTTTCAGAGGAGGCATTTTTACTAGTTTGCAGCTATTGACAAAGGCTTCTCTAATTCACAGAATGATAGCTTGGCCATGCTGAAATTGGGAGCAAGAATCTCATTGATTTCAATGAGTTACCCTTTATCTTTTTGATCTATTAAATATTAAGATGTCACTAATGAGCGTAGCTGTACCTAGTTTTTGAATCTGAATTATAAACTTTGAAATATGATGCTGAATTTCAGAGGCCAATATTTAGTGTGGTGTTACTCTGTGGAGGCTTGTTATCATTTTTCCTGACACAATCTTGCCATAAATCAGTGATGTTACATACTTTAGTTAGATATGTGGAAAAAGGTAAGAAAATGCAATGATATATTAAAAGGAGGACATAAACAGGCTTACTAAGGATTGTATCTCAAGTAAGATGGCTCTTAGTTTTCTGCTGTTTTCCATTTCCCTAGTTCAAAAACTAAAAATAAGGCAATTTTACCTTTTCTCATTAGCCAGTGCAATGCAGGAAGACCTTTTCTTAGATAAGGAGTAATGTATGAAGAGAGTTTTGCTATATACAAAGTACACTTGTTAAAGCTGGGAAAGTGTTTCATGGTTACAGCAGATTTTAATAAATGGAAAGGGCATTGTCATGCTACAACTCTTCTGTGAATACACGAGATGTATAAAGTTCTTAAAGAATACAGAAATATTTAGTGAGGAAATATGCAAAACATGCTTCAGCAGTTATAATGTCAGCTTGTCCCTTAGACTTCAGGATAGTTATAAAACAAGATCTGTTCGTACTATGTATGTCTGCCTTCTCTCCAAGCTTTTTCATAGAGCCTGAATTTCACCAAACATCAAGCTGGAGTGAGTTCTGTGGCTTGGAGGCTACTTATTAATGGTTGAACCACTACCTGATCCAAAGTGTCTCCTTAAAATTAAATTTAGTGTCTGCGAAATGCAAGTGCCTCACTTTCTGGCTCTAGGAAGAACAAAAACAAACACAAACTTTCAAAACACCCCACTATTTTATCAATGTTGCACAGAGGCTTCAGGGTTACAACCTGCAATGCAATTACTGTGACTAAGTGAATTAACATTTCAGATGCTCTGTGGTAACAATCAGTCTGTGCATTCTTGTCCCTTAGCAGAACATCATGAATTCAAATAAGTCTTCAAGTCAGATTTTGCAGTTAGTTGCAAATTACCTCGTATTTCCTGCAAGCCAGGAGACTGTATCAGACAGACATGATCACTTGGGTGACAAGAGGTAACATATTAAGTTGAGGTAATTTGATTTCCATTTGAGTCCTGACTTCGTTATTTCAGAATAAGAGAAAATATATGCTAATCTATCACCCCTGTATACCATACTATTTTTAGTCACCAATTACTCAGGACAGGTCTCTACTGTTGAAAGTGGGTTTGGTGTGTGCAAAAGGTGAAAGTCCTCTCCTTCATGGGTTACCTGGAAATCTGTTGCACTTCTGTGTTCTCTGCCATCTTTAAAGTGTCTAGTAGTAATGTCCTAGTGGAATCTAATTCCTTGTGTTTCCTTTGCTTCCCCTATGGTATGAGTCTCTTGGTCCTAAATAAAGCAGCTTTCCTCTTTAGCAGTAGCTTCAGAATTTCCAGTGCACTGTTAAGATAGGATTTTTTTCTTCCTACTCAGGGTGGCTTGTGGTGCTAAAGGACAGAACTAATGAGTTCAAATGTAAAAATAAGAGACAACCTGATGTACTCATCAGATTTCTGATCTTTCTGAAAGAAAAAGTACAACCAAAACATCCAGACAGACTTTTTGGGAGCTGGAACCCCTAGTTTTCATCTCTTTTCCTTGGGGAAAGAGCTTGCAGCTGCCATTTCCCCAGGCGAGAGAAAACAGTTTCAATTTCTCTCTTAGAAGCAGAAGCACCTTTAATAAACTGTATCTGAGAGGAAAAAGAAAACAGTATTTAGTTTTTGTAGACAATGAATAAAAATGTACTTTGGCACATTTGAAAAATACATTAAATTTATTGGGAGATAACATTTGGAATAGCATTACCTGAAGTGTAGAGAAGAAAGTAGGAAATAACCTGTAAAGAGAGAGAGGGTAATTTTTGCCAAGGAAGAAGTGTGGGAGTAGAGAGACACAAGGTGTATAAGGCAGGCTGGAGCTGGTTAATACAAAGCTGCAGAAACAAGGAGGGGTGGCTGAAGTTGGAAATTTTATAATGGAAAGCCTAGCAGTCAGTGCTACAATGAATTATGGACTTCAGTGCAATGTGTGTGAGGTTTCATGGATGTGGTATATTTGAGTAGAAACGGTTCCCTTCCTTAATCTTTTCTTTTTTAGAAGAATTTACACATTATGCTATGGTAGATTTTCTTTGTTACTTCAAAATTTATATAAAGTCAATTCTGGAGAAGTAATTTTATCTTTCATGGGTGTGATATTGTTGAACATCTTCTATATGAAATAGAACACTGGGGACAAAAGCTCATTTAGAATCTGCAGGTGCAGAGATTTGTAGAAATATCCATTTAGCAACAGGTTTTTGCATTGTGACAGATCTGAGCTGGGTTTTAGTTCT
This sequence comes from Rhynchotus rufescens, assembly GCA_032273925.1. Classification (NCBI taxonomy): domain Eukaryota; kingdom Metazoa; phylum Chordata; class Aves; order Tinamiformes; family Tinamidae; genus Rhynchotus; species Rhynchotus rufescens. Next base: position 4,207 of record JAVCKT010020477.1, on the reverse strand, counting down.
ATATACCCATTGTGAATATTACAGTTTCAAGTATATCAACAATATAATAAAATGAACGAGTGATATGGATGTTAGTGTGGTTTCTTTTTCAATAAGAAGTTAATTTTGATCACCAGGAAACAGTTAGACTTTTGGAACAAAATAGTGGACTCCATTGAAGTCTGGTGCATTTTCCTGTTTCATTCAGCGGAGCAGTATTTCATTTGCGTGTGCTGCATTTCATTGTCTGCTTTGCTAGTTCATTATCCTTTTAGTAAAGGAATGAAAATCCAATAGGTCATTGGCATATAGTTAGTTACTCTCCCCATTAAATGTTAATTTGAACCCAAGACACACTTTTGTCTACTTTTTACTCTTTCTAGACTTGAATTTCTGCAGCAGTATAACGGTAGATTAAATGATGCTTAATGCAGTAATCTCAAATTTCGCTATTGGATCATCTTCCCTGGTTTTCATCTCTTGTGTACAAGACAAACTTGAGTGAGGGTTACATCCAATACATACTGTAAATACTAGAAGTAGTCACTTCTTTGGAATCTGCACATTTTTATTTCCATGTGAGATGCAATTGAATCATTAAGGGGATTTTTTTAGCTCCAATGTAGCATGCCTTCGTAGGAGGAAGTTGACCCCAATTTTGTAAGCGGGTGTTTATGAAGTCAAAGGTGCACTCTTAAACAGACTTAGATGCTGGGCCAGCAGCAGAATGCCCAATCTGGCACACACAGGAGAAATTATCCACGATTAAAGAGTTTCTGATTAATATGGCTCATGTGCCAAAACTGCACATGCAGCGTATGATCTCAATTAGAGTGAAACCTAATTCTTCAAGGCTAAGCTCCAGATTCATTCTGTAATTTCTTCTTTGTTTAACTTGGACTTTTTTGACAACAGGCTCTAAAAGCAATGAGGGGGGAAGGGTAGAATCCCCCCTGTCACCCCTCACTATTATAAATCGCAGTTTTGTAGAAAATATCTGTCTTGTACTGTTCTGAATACCTTGGCTACATAACTGCTAGAGGTTGTTGTGCATTCCTCTCAAGCACTGCCATTTAGAGTTGCTAATGGAGCTGTAACAGTTTTTGGGAAAGAATGAATACTCGTGTGCAGGTTTTCTGTTTAAAACGTAACTCTTGCCAAAGAAAACTGCTTGAAGGTGGAAAGGAATAAGTATATAATCACGCCACTGTCATTACCTCTGATATTAAGAAAGTAGGAAATGTCAAAGGCCTGTAAGAAAAATAAGTCCAGGTTTAATGAGTCTGCTGGAGAGGAATTATCAACATTAATCATTTAGCTAGTGGACTAACATAGCTGGCATCAATAGAAAAACTTTTTCCATCCTGTTTTAATATACAGCAGTTGCTCTAGCTTGTTTCCGAGGCTTTTTTTTTTTCTCTCCCACTAATCCCAAAGCATTCTGGAAAGACAAAATCTGATTAACTAGTATCATTGCATTTTAAGCACTCTTCCAAACCAGTTCCCAGTTACTGGGAATCTAGCAGTTTATGAAGTCATACATTTAGAAATGTTTATTATAAAAGCACCAGGAGAGAATAATAGTGTAAGACTAATAGGACACATGGAATAGGTTTCCTTATGCCATTTCCTGTTTTTTAATAGATTATTTTTTTTAAACAGGAGATGTTTGCAACATAGGCAAATTCTGAAATACAATCTGGCAGAAGTTGTAGCTTAAGTATAGAAAAGTTGTTTTGGGAGTGTCTATCTTTGTGGTTGTCTTTTTATTTGAGGGGACTATTAGCTGACATATAATGCATACACCTATTACATTACAACATTTTATAGCTTCCTTATTCCTACTTTGTATTTAAAGAGTGAAAAAGCTAAAGCTAAAAAAAGCAATGCCCTAAAAAGGGAATTTAAGAAATGTCATATGTTTGTGTATGTTCTAAAGATACTATTGCAGCAGTATGAACATCCGCTGTCATTTTATCGGTGGATTTTTGCATTTAATGCAATGTGACAGAATTAGATACCAATATGGACTTCCTTCTAGGGACAGAACCAATATAGTGACAAATCAAAACTTTGCAGATGCAGCAGGTGGCTTGAGGACAGCATATATTCCTTCTCAGAAAGTAGATGCCACTTAAATAATTTTGTCTTGAAGTGACTTCACCTCTCCTTTTGACATAGTGGATTTGGCAAACAGCTCTTGGTTGACATCAGAGGACAACTATTTACACACTCTTCCTTTCCTGTAGTATTGTATAATCAGATGAACTCACATTTTGTGGTAACAGAATAACTGTTGTGGCTTCTGCACAGCTTTAGCTCTAGATGCTTTCAGTGAAATGGAATCCATATGCTGGGGTGACCCTTAATGAAACCCTTTCTCTAATTGCTATATTAAGCTCACTATTTCCTTGTCACTGTTTACACTTTTAAATCTATAATATATTCCAAATTAAGCATGTTTGAATGATAGCATTCTGATTTAATTATGGACATTATCATTGATTAGGCCAGACAATCTAAACAGTGCATAAGCTTTGCTGGAATAACTTCATGAACAAAACCAGGCAACTAAGAGGTTCTTATTCTGATAAAGCGAAGAAGATAAATACAAGTGCTGTGTTAGAGAAGTTCTGACTCTGTAACTTTGCAAAATAGTAGCAATGTTCTCTAGATCATGTCCAGCTAACTAGTTTTCTGTCTAGTTAATAGCTATTTTCTCATAAAAAGTTTGAGTCTTCATATGATGTAATTTTAAATTATCCTTTATTGCTTCTAAGTCAGTCAGCATACTTGTAGTAAAAATCAGTATAATTAACATTACTGAGTTTTATAATACTTAAAGTATACTTGACTTCATTTAAAAATAAAGCAGAGGTTCTATCAGTACTCAATTTCCAAATTAACGTATTTAATGAAGTGATTAGGAAATTAGAGTAGAGAGGAACTAGGAATGGGAACCAAAGAGAGAACTCATGAAGTGTGAAGTTCATATGGAGATCAGAGCAAGGGAGTGGGGAGACAAAAGGAGGAAAGAGGATCTGGATGTTGAGGTGATCCAGATACAGAGGATGATTCATGCAAGGCTCAGAATCCTAGAAATGGAAACAAAACAAATGACTAGAAAAGTGAGTTGTAGAGGGCATGTGAGTGGAGAAGCTGGACAAACATGAGCACCATAATCTAGACCAGAAATTTTAAAGGTTAAACAAGAGTCTAAGTAGATGGAAAAGGTAGGGAAAGGAATCAACAGCCTGTGGTTATGGATGAAGACATTTTTCAACAAGTGATCTTCAACTGGGCAGGAGGTGAGGTAGAAGTTTGAGAGGTGGGAAAAGAGGAGGTTGCAATGATGTAGAGGCAGTGTGCCAATAAACATTTGGAAATGATGACAGGGAGGCAAAGTAGAGATTTTGAGATGCTGAAAAAGAGCTGACTGCCATGACAGGCTGGATGAAAAGTTGTGAAAGGGAGCTGAGCAAATTACGTCTGCTGGGGATTTGCAGGGTGGAGAGAAATATCAGAGGGGTAAGAAGTTAGAGTGTGTAGGAGAAATAAGTTTGGTTGTCTCCTTGTTGAAAACTATTGAACTAGAAGCGAAACGAGGATAAGAGATGGGAAAGAGCCTGTGTTCTTTTCAGAGCAATAGTGACAGTGGTAAGAATGTTGGATCAGAAATTAATTTAAAAATGCTGGCAGATGAGCTCATCCAATTAAAAAGCAAAATGGAAATGTGGAATGAAGTGGTTTTGTTATACTGCTACAAGTAAGACATGAAATAAGAGCCAAAGTGGATTAGCAAATTATAAAGTTCAGAACTCCAAGAAAGAACTCGGGAGCTCAAGTACTATGGGTAGTTCGAGCAGCTCAATATGAAGAGGCGGCTGTGGCTTGGCTACTTGTATGGCTGCCTCGCTTTCAGTGGACAAAGGAACTGGATTGTTCAAGACCAGGAAGGAGTTTTAGCTGGCTAGCAGAATATGTCACTGCTAAATTTCAGGTCAGCAGAGACAGAAGGAAGTTGGAGCAGCAACAGCGTGGCTTAGAGAGAATGTATGCAGCACTGAATCCAGGGAAAACAGTATAGAAAATACAGGTGAGACAAGGACAGATAGTATGGACCTGAGAAGTTGTGTGCAGAGTTGGGCAAGTATTTCAGAAATGTTTCCGCAAAAGAGTACATTTTATAGTGTTTTTCTATGTCTTTGCCTTTTGGTTTATTTTATAA
>JAVCKT010020475.1:49530-70816 GCA_032273925.1 Rhynchotus rufescens | reverse complement strand
AAGGAGCATTTGATTTTTGACTGGCATGGTGCAAGGTCTTTTATGACGCTTACAGCATCAAACTGAAAAACACAGCAAAGCAGCCACTGGATTATGCCCTGTCTCTGTCATATTCATGCCTACACAGTGAATTGCTGCTGCTGGAAGAACATGACTTCAAGAACTTTTCCATGACTACTTTTCTCTTCATTCCTAAAGATACCTACCAACAGCCTTAGCTATTCACCCACACAAGGAGTAAGCAACCTCCACGGCACAGGCAGAAGTGCTACTTAACATGGCAACAGGCAGTTTACAGCATTTTGTGCTGATGTAGCACCACAGTCCTAGAAGATCACAAAGGATCCAATCTCACAGACAGGCTTGGGCTCACTTATCACCTTCCTTTTGCTCGAGGCTCCACCACTTCTCACTCAGTCTATGGGTTACACCTCAGGACACCACTCCCTCTCCTCACCCACACACTGAGAGGAGGAGCTAAGTCAAGACCAAGCCATATGGTTTAAGATCTGCAGCTAAACACAAACCATTTTTGAGGTAAGCTGGGCACTCTGCAATGCAACAGCACCTCGTGCAATTTGGCTGAGAAGCTCAGCTAAGTGTGCAATCAGCAGAAAATATTACAGGGCCTTGAATGCTTCTACAGACTAGACAAACTCAATGTTTCAAAAGGTCATGACAGTAAATTGCAAGGAATTGAATTCATCTCACTTAGATGGATGAAAGATGAAATCAAACACAGAGCAGTGGAAACCTCGGGCTCCAAGAAGTCTATGCTGGTTCAAACCTGGTCTTAAACAACCAAACCATCTTTTCAGCTACATATTACAGACAGCAGGTGATTTTTGACTGATTTTTTTCCCCATTAGCTGTGCTATCTCTTCAGCTTGTACAATACATGCATTATCAAAGGACTGATAGCATTAGTTTCTCTTTTACCAGTCAGATTTCCAAATTAAAAATGATTTGTGATACAGACAGACATCACAGTTGTCCCACCCCTTTTTCTTCCACATCTGGAAAGTGACATACAAAAATGTAAACAAGCAGAATGATTAATTTCAAAGACAGAAAGACTATGAAGACGGAAAACAAAGTCTGATCTTCACACATTTGACTTTCATTGCCCACCTGAGTGGAGTAAGACTCAGCAGCACCCTTGGCTTAACAGGCTCCCCATGTACAACTGCAGAGAACAGATCATTCCTGCTGTAACAAGTCATATAGGAACGTGCAATAACTCTTACCTAAAGCTTTCTGGGTATTCAGCAACAGCCATATTGATGACATCCAGCGCATGCTGGTAGTGTTTCTGAGCTGAAAAGAGGAGGGCCAGCAGATGAAGAGAGTTCATGTCATCTTTGCACAGTCTCAGTGCTTCCTGAAGATGTTCTATAGCATCAGAAATCTGGGAGAAGGGGTAGAAATGAAGAGAATCATTGTTATTTCAATCCTACCAGATCCCATTCCTAAAGGTGAAAACAAATATAGTCAATAGAAATTCTGAAGAAATCTTAATTTGGCATCTTATGGGAAAGGATTGTTAGTACTTGAACAGTTTGCCAAAACTAAAAGTCTGCACTGCTGGAAAAAAACCCACACATTCCAAAAAAAGAAGTCCTCAGCACTAATAAATCACAGTTCCCAAACAGGAGCGGCCGACCCGATGCCTTCTTCCCGCTCCTGCTTTGACGTGGTTGCTCCTGTGCTGTAAACAGATCCACGAGGCAAGCCGAGTTCTCAACCCCATGTTCTAGGAAAGGCAGCTGCCTCTTCACCTGGCTGACAGCACTGCACATTTCTGCTCCATTTTGGGGGTTGTGATGGCTCGACAGGGCCTTGCATGATTTGGATCAATAAAACAAAAACTAAATATGAACAGCAAGCGCAGAAGAATCAGGATTCAGAAAGCTGCCAGAGAAAGAAACATCTTTGCTAGCCGGTAGCTGAAGAGCAGCCCTCGCACTCCTGGCAGCAGCACGTCATTAGAATCAAGTCCCACTTGACAGAAAGCTTAATATATATAATGAATGCAAAGCTACCTATTTGAGGCTACCTACTTGAAAGGGAAGTTCTTAATAGACTTTTTCCCTCTTTGGGCTACCAGTTTTATACAGAGAATTTTCTTTTGAAGACCCTCCAGGCTCCGAAATCAGTCTTAGTTAAAGTATTCCAGGTCTATGTTTGTGCCTTGAAGCCTAAAGCAAACAAAACAGGGGAAGGAAAAAAAAGTGTCTTTTTTCATATCTTCCTTCTTCCCCCTTAAAAGCTGCAAAATGCAGCTCCTTCTGTCCTGCTATGAGGACTTCCCACCTAGCAAAACTCTCCACTTCAGCCCTTCTCCAGTCTTGGCATACTACCAGTGTGGAATTCCCAGGGCTTCCGCAAATCACACTGGAAAATGGACTGCACGCTGCAATGGAGAGAACCAAGTACAGTGCTAGGGAGCTGGCTGATCCCAGGTATACTTCTGGGAACAGGGTCCATACGAGCTTTAACTCTTACTGCGCACACTCATGCCAAGGTGCTTCATTACACTGTTCCTGCTGACTCTAAGTCTGGCGATAGACACAACTGCCCTCCAGACTAACCCCAGGCTGACACCCAGCCTAAGCTTCAGAGCTGCTGGGTATGCTGGCCAAGGTTCAGGTCGGAGTATGTGACGGGGCTCTCAGCTTTAATGAATTACTGCTTGTCAGCTGAGCTCCTTGAATCAACTTCATGTGTTATTACAGTCTACTGGGAAGGTAAAGTAAGCACAGTGGCTTAAATCCCCAGTGCTCCCTCAGCAGCTTCCTAGGATACTTTCTCTACTTTTATTGCTGTGTTGAAAACACAAGCACTAACAAGATAACTCAGAATCAGGACAACCTACAATTTCCTCTAGTTGCCCCTACTTTGGGCAGGACTTAGACCAAACGATAGCCAGCAGTCCCTCCCAACACCAACTATTTGGTGATTCAAAGACTTGCAAAGATAATCCTAGTTTGCTAGTATAAATCAGATGGAAGGGTAATATCTGCAATTGGTGTCTTTACTGCAGGACTTACGAACTGTGAGGCTGCTTGACCTGACTTGCGCTGTTGTGGCTATATCCAGATAAAAGGTCTGTTTGATGATCAAGGCCTGCAAGTTCACGCGCCTGAGAGGGCAGCTGGCAGCAGCTCTCCCAGAGGTGCAATGGGCACGAAAGGACATAGCACAACGTCAACTGTGGCCACTTCTGCAAGCTTCTGCCTTCCAGACAGCCATATGCTGTTGAAATGGATGGAGTCTAAACTACTTTTCTCCCGTTCTGTAGCACAGGGCTTTCAATAGCCTCATCTCATTTCAGTGCTTGGAGACAACACTTCACCTCCAGCACCACCAGACTCCCACAGTCACAAGCAGTGGCTCTTTGGGAAGTTAATCCCTCTTCCCTGACACCCACCTGCTTAACTGGAGCCCGAGAAGATTCCTCGGTGCTCTAAGACCATTAGTAGCCTACACTGAGTTCTCCTGCAGCTGCATAATGAGAAGCAGAGAACAAAACACAGAAAAACTACCTTTAATAACATCAAGACACTCTATCCCTTTACTGGAAGCATTCTACAAATCAACCTGCAGCAGACCAGATGAAACAAAGCACAATCCAAATTTCTAGAACAATAAAAGCAAGACATTTGGCAGCAGTCAATAGGAACTTCTTTTGAAAAGCAGAGATCAACAATCTATTGCCACGGTTTATTTATTTAAGTAGCTATGTAACCTGAGAAAGATGAATGGTGGCAGCCCAGATGGTACTTTGAAACTCAGGGTTGTATCAGAGGTAAACTGCCAGCTTGAATTCCCTACAAGCACTGGGTTTTAAAATAATCTTAGTTCAGCTGGACCACAACTCCTAGTAGGGCCTATATAATATGAGAAGATGCTGCTCTTCTCCAATTCATCTTTCTGTTAACAAATGCACCATGAGTGTTCTGCAAGCCACACAGGTATATTATTCAATCCATGCTGCTTCAGCAGCAAAGATACAGCAATAATCCAGAATTACCACCCTGTTGCACTACCAAAATAATAGCATAGTGTGGATTGTTTGGGATGCTGCCTCTTATAATAGAAATTATTCTGACAATGTTATACGTTTCCTTTCAAGCAACATTGGGATGTTACCTTTGTAGATATATAGAGGAAAATTGTATGAGCATTAAAGAAATCACAACATTGGAATACCTTTGCAAATTTAGAAGAGTACATGAAATAATATTTCATAGGCAGTGAATCTAAGTAAGTTTTCAAGCCTTTTATTTTGCATGCTCAGTTCAGCAAGATGTCCTATCTGCTGTGAGTTATAGGTAAAAGCTATTAAAGCAATCTCCTCCTCCTCTTTTCATCATAGCATGGGCATTACAGGAAAAAAGTGTTATGAACTGGCAAAAGCTTCCCTTCAAAAGAGACACACAGCTGTGACTCTTATTTGATTCCTAGCACAAGCTGCTTTTCATCACCTGAAAAATCTAGGCCAGGACCTGGGCAGAAAAGCTGCACGTTGAAGGTCAGCAGAGGAAGAACTAGTTGGTCTGGGAGACAGACCAAATGGAGCTATCCACATCCAGCAGCCACTGAAAGAAGCACCTCTTGGTGTATGCCAAAGGCGAGTGCCTCTCCTGGAGCAAAGGCAAGACAATAATCTCTCCTCCTTGCAAGCAGGATAAGAACTGTGGAAGAAAGACTGAAATATTTTCTCTAGTGGTCTTAACGAGGGTTAATCTTGTTTTCACATCCAGGCACTTTGGAAGACAGTAGATGTTTTTTGGATATTGCCACTTGAAACTTCTACTGCTGCTGGCAGCCCACGGATGAAATTGATAAGGGAGACCTCTAATTCTCAGCTGCTGGCCTCTGGCTGCCTTTCCCCTCTTATTTGCAGGCAAAGAAAGGTCAAATCAAATCAAACAGCATTACACAAGTTTTTAAATGGTAAGAAAACCCATTTGTTGCTTTCACCTATCTGCTACTAGTTTACATGGCATTCACAAAAAGAAAAGAAAAAAGTAGTAAACGGAATTATCACTGCAAATTAACAAAAGCTCTGACTCTCTAGAGCCATTTCCATAGAAACTGGCCTGCTAAAAACCAAGGAAGCACATTAAAGGCAGCAAGCTTTAAAATGTTCCTTCTACCTTGTTTTTGCTGATCTAAATGCTGTTACCACAGAAACAGGCGAAGCAGCAGAAGCAGCAGCCGGGGGTTGGAAGTCTCATTTGTCAATCAGCTTGGCTGGCGGCCGCAGCAGATACTGACCGTGGCCTGAGGGCACTTCAACTTTGGGGGAAAAATAAAAGCAGACCCTCCTTCCAGGAGAGGGTATTTCACACCCCGCTGTATTTTGGTTAAAAAGGCACCCTATAATGCTGTGGGCTGACTCAGACCCTTTGGGAGTCACTGGAGTCCTCCTCCTTTTAGACAGAGCACCATGGGTGCAACACAAGCACCTGGTGTAACAACATCAGCTATCAGGTTGGTTGTTGATAGCATTCTGCCATTACCCTGGGGACACCTTTTAGAATCACCCACCCCTTGTCCCTTCACGTTCTTGTCATGTGCCACAGGAGAGCTCCCTCTTTTCCGTTCCCCTCGCTCCTTGCCCGGTGTTGACAGAGACAAGAGCTATTGGAAATATTTCACAGAGTCTTCCAAGAATGAAGAATTGCTCCAACTCTGCTTGGCACACTATCGGCCAGCTGCCCCTCTCGCTTTGTTCTGTGAAAACGCTCTTATCTGTGCAAGCTGATACCTAGATTTCTCAGCGTTGGCTAAGGTACCTCATCTGTTGACCTTGACTACGGAAACAAAAAGGCCTTTTGTTGAGCAGAATATTCAGGTATTATATTATAATCTACTGCTGCATAGCAATGGCCTGATTTGTCAGTGCTGTTGCACAGCCTGTGAAAGCCCTGGGACATTCAATAGTTCAGACAATCCTTAAAAAAAAAAGTATCATTTATCTTCTAGTTAATCAGAAAGAGAATATGTTTGATACTTTAAATAATTAAGGATATTAAAAATGCATTACCAAATGTTTATCATTAACTAAATTGGCAAAAGAAGAGTGGGCTATTTTACAGCAGTCTAAAAATAAAGGTGTCTCAGGTATCTCCTCTCGCTCCAAGCATGCGTTAAAGATTTATATGGCACTCGACGGCGCAGAGGAGGAGTGGCACCGCGGGGGTCAGGCTGATTTTACATCACGCACGGTGCTCACGCATCTGGGTAAGCAGGGGCAGAGCGTAAAGGACAAAAATACCCAGGTGAGAGAGGAGACAAAGGAGAAAGCGAACATGAGGACAAGAGCCTGAATGCAAAGAACAGGAGGGCAGGGAAATGATGAAGGGAGACATATGGAACAACACTGCTAGGGCACACATCCACTGGGGAGAAGGAAAGGGGAATGAATTAAAATGCAACAGATCAATGACAGTGAAAAGGTAAAAGGAGTGATGACTACAAAATCTTGTTTTATTTTTAGAGTAGTAGTCAAAAGCTGCAATGATTTATACTCGTGGCAATGAGTAAAAAAGGCAAAGGCTAAGAAAGAAAGAGCAGAAACTGGGCATTTGTAATGAGAGACCCTGAGCATTCATAAGCTCGTCAGCAGGCTGATGACAAAGTTAAATAAGCCATTTTAATTATCCTTTCTTATTGCGGGCTTCCTCACAACACACTGCTGCAATTAGGAAAGGGTTACAAAAGTGACATTATCAGGAGTGTGCTCTCTTGGAACAATTAGTTTAGCCTAATGAACAAACAGCTCCCCTAATTAGCTCAGGAAAGTAAGAAGGATCCAACTGTTTGACTCTGTGGCATAGATTAAGGAGAGAAGACTGCAGTGAGCAGAACGCCTGCCAAAGGGGAAGAATGAGATGATGAAATTTCAAATCTAGCTACAGAAGCAGTTAATAAATAGGGGCTGTTCTTACACAGCACCTAGCTTTTAAAAGGAGGGGACAGATCTGAAAAAAACACAGGCCCAATTTTCTTAAGTGCAGTGTATTTACAAATCAGCTTCATTTTTATGACTTACCACCTGCAGCAACACTCAAATGCCAACTAATCCCACTCCCTGGACAGTTCCAGCACTTGTCAGCCTAACACTGAACGTGCCCAAGTATGGGAAACCAATCCCAAACGTGGCTAGCATGAGATGCAGGGTGTTAGGGAACCAGGAGGTAACAGGAGAGCCTTTGGAGCGGCCTGCAAAGGAGCCAGCCCGAAACCCGGTGAGCAAGAACAGCTCTCACTGAACCTACCCTTACACAATTGCTCAAAGGGGGAGCAGCCCTGCTCAGGAGTCAGGGCTGAATTTATACCATACCCTGGGAAAGGCCCTGCTCCACAAGGGCCACACATGCTGAGGAATTACTGCTTTAAATAAAAAACCTCTGTGAACATATTCTGCTTGTTATCAGTTACACGCAGGAAGGAAGGGCCCTTGCTTAGCAGGGCTGGTTCTTGCTCAGTGTGACTGCCATTCCCCCAGCCTCCGAGCCGGTGGCGGCCAGGCTCTGCACATACCTGTCTGACGAGCGCCAGCTGCAGCGAGACGTAGAGGATGATCTGATGATCTTCTGGCGCCAGGTCACGTGCTCTTTACGGATGATCCCACAAAACAGAAAGAGAAGTCGCTGTCAGTTAGGCTGTACTTTTCAGAACCCTTTGCCATGAGTCGTGCACAAGCACAGAACTAAACCCAGTCCCTTTTACACGGAATTCTAGCCCCGAGCACAACATAGGAGAGCACAACAAAAAAACATCAATACTCTGCTGGCTAAGCTAGGCTCACAAAAGCTGGGGTAGGAGTAAGGACCACAACAGTCAGGATTTTATACAACTTCAATGCTAATTCATTAAAACAACATTTTGGGATTTAGATTTCTAATAGAAAGTAGTTCTTAATTCACAATACAAGCCATGTAAAGCACTGTTTTAAGTAATTCAGGACAAGGAAAACAGTCATCCAACCTGTTCCTACATTGCACTTTTAAACAATCAGAGAGGGCTGGATTGGGTAAGAAGCAATCATTTCTGCTGTTATTGTTATGACAACTATCTGGAAGATTAAGATCAAAAGTGCATGATGCCAAGTTGAGCCCAAACATGCCAAACATCTCCCAGCCCACAGCATCTGGTCTAACTCTTCACTGCAAACTTCCAATTTGGAAGAGGCAGACGCCAAGGGCAAAGCGAGGACTCGATGGTCAGGAGCTGAGCCTGGACCAGAACAGGAACGGGCTTCTAACAAACCACCTTAGATCTGCCTTTGGGTCTCTCAAATGTCCCCTTCTAGTCCATGGGAGGCAGTGGGGAGCCCTGCAGAGAACCTTCAGCTAGTGGAGACTGCAGCATCTCCAGCACCAAAGGCAGAAATCCCTCCTGAAGGCTGCAGCAGGGCACAGCACAGGAAAGTGCAGCAAAGGCAGAGCTGTCTCTCTCAGCACACCCCATTTACCTCAGCTCAGGGCAAGCATGAGCCTGAGCTAAGCAGACTGCTGACGAGCCTAAGGCCTGAGCCAGCCTAATGCAAAAATGGCTCTGTGTACTTTCGCTAGGAACTCTGTAGGGCCCTTGCTGGTGCCACTCAGGCAGTCCAGCTTAGGGAGCAGGGGACTGTCCCCTTGCTGGTCCCCTTGCAGAGTGAGTTGCTGACACAGGGAACTCACCCCTGGCTCCATCTCACAGCAAAGTCTTGTCATGAGGGAGAGGAGGGAACAAGGAAGGTCCCTCACAGCAAGGAGATGTTCCTGACCTTGTTCTGGGCTGCATTCCAAAGAAACAGAGAAGACTGCACCTGCACTGCCCTGCCCAAAACATAAGGTCAAAGACTTTAAGAAGGAGAAATAAGAGGTGAACAAGGATGGTGTTTCAAAATCCTGCCCAAACTATTCATTCACTATTAAAAAAAAAAAGAGCTGCTTCAGGAAACAAAACACAAAATATTTTAATGGCAGCCACCTCTCAACTGTAATCTTGTCATCTGAGCAAGAAGCGGTTGGATTTGATGCCAAAAATTAATGGCTCTAGAATTAATTAGTTTATATGGACTGTGTCCTGTATTTCTACAAGTCAAGGCATCACTCAAGGGATTTCGAAGCAACTAAAGACATCAGTGTGCAATTAGTGTCAGCCAGTCACCGATTTCGCTTCTCTTCTTTAACAAACCCGAGATGGAGGATGGAGCTTTGCCCTGAGCTGCCTCTTTGTGAAGCAGCTCCTGGGAAACCTACAGCAGCCTCTTCAACACCAAGGCAAAGGGGAGAGGACACAAGGGAGACAGGAGCAGAGAGCAGGAGGGCTTTCGGAAAGAGCCAAGGGGTTGTTGCTTTGCTCCTCAGCTTCCTCAAAAGGCATTAGAAAAATATTTATAAAGGATATTATAAAGGATAGTGACAGGCCAAATCATGGATTGAGAGATTCAATGTGTACTTTAAAAAGAGGATTGAAAGAATAAAAAAGGAAGAAAAAAAGACCAAACCAAATCTGGGGATATGGAAAGACACTATTAACCAGCCCACTGTCATGATATCCCTGCTGGCTGAAGGCTGAGCGCCTAAATTTTGCCTAGAAGCTTGTCTGCCTCCTGGCTAGAGTTAAGATACTGAGAAAATAAGTCACAGCCAGTGGGAAAGGTCAAAGGATAAAAATAAACGCAGCCTAAAAGCAATGCAGCACCACAATTACCCTGAAATTACACAGTAATCAAGATATTGCGCTGGAATCCAGGAACCTGCATTACTTAAAGTATACTTCCACTCTGCAAAGGGACTTTGTTTTGTTTTTTTTTTCTCTTTTCTTTTAAATTGTTTTGATCTCCATGGGATAAATATCCAGAATCACATCTTAACATGTTCAACCTTATACATCTGTACAAAGCCACTGGATATGAGATTCTTCCTAACACTTTGAGATACCAGGGGCCTCGGTTTTTCTTTGCTTTTGGCGACTCATTTTTGCTGATACCGAGAACAGAATTAGGCACCTCCGCCCAAGACTTAGACCATCACAGCTTCTGCTTAGTGGACATCTGAAGTCTACAGGCACCTACATTTACACTGTTAACTGCCTAAACTCCAAGTGGTTTTTGGGTGGTGAGATACAGTTGCAAAAGAGTTAGGAAGCTCTCATCTGGCCTCCCGTCCACACCAGAATCACAGACAAGGTGTCTCACCTCACGTTACTGAAGGAGTTTTACTCAAGGTAACTACAGTACCAGAGGAGTTGAGTTCCCAGATACTTTCAGGGCATAACTATTGGATCAGATTCCCCACACACAGGGCAGCAAAGAACGAGAGAATGGCAGCTCCTTTTACTGCTAGCTCCCTTCTGAAAGGGAGCTCGCATAGATACTCCCTAGGACAGTGCTCAGGACCCACATCTCCTCTCCTCCCAGGAAAGGGCACTGGTGCCAGGTGACAGAGCAGTGCCCATGGCATTAAAAAGATAAAAAGCAGATTCACTGGACCAGAGCAGAGCCTGTTTCACTGCAGGGCAGCCTTCAGGCTGGTGCAGAAGGCATTCCCACACTACGGCTTCAAGCCTCCCAGCGACAGGAGCGGAAACAAAACCAATATTCCACGTTCTCCTGCTGACACTTCGTAAAGCAGCCGCTACTCTCAGCACTGTAGAACTCACTGTGCCTAAGTTTTATTTCTTTAGGAACAAAGCAAGGTGTTTTATGAAACTTACTTTGGCCACTCAAAACGAAGAAGGAATGCATTTTGAAAGCAAAATCTTTGAACGGTTTTGACAGACTATTGCTGGAATCTACAGAACAGTTTTATGCAGAAAATAGAACATTTAGAAAACAATTACCTTGGATTCCCCCCAAAGAAATAAATAATGCAAGTATCAGCAAGGTTCCTACTCACCTCTCCAAAGTCTGAAGTGCTTTCTTGTTTAATTCATCCTGAGCACCCTTCAGGGTAGCTGTAGGACAAGATTCAATGTCATTTAAGAGTTGAATTCAGTGCTTCAAATTAAATAAATTATATAGCTACACATCCACAGAACATTTCAAACAGTGCTCACAAAAACAGTAGAAGTCTGGTGGTATTTATACTCACAGTACAAAACAGTATTTTTATTGCAACTTTTCAAGGAATTTTATTTCTTCTTTTGGAAAAACTCTTGATTCTCCTGCCTGATGTGCTCAAAGCTTCCTATTAACATATGCCACTAAAGGGCTCTGGGTGGGGAAGGGGATACGGTAAGAACATAATCATCTATCTGCCAAGCTGGCATATATGCTAAAGGCAGCAACCAGTAGCATATTCTGACTCAGAAACAGGCTGTCTCCACCACTCTCTTCATGTAGGAGGAGACAGCAGGTTGAAGAGGGACAAGTTCATAGCTTCACGGTAGGCCCCTTTGCAACAGAGCATCTCTGTGAAGATTTCAACAAGTTTTTAGGTGCAGCTTCAGGTGCAGCATTACCCACGAAAGCCTGCTTTGCTAGCTCCAATTCCTTGACTAATGATCCTGCCTAAGGCTCTTCAGCTCACTTAATATGTGAAATAATTCCAAGCCAAAGCCATAAGCAGGCTTGGTGAAAAGACTCATCAGCCTCTTGATGTGCCAGTACAAGAGTGTCATCATCATCAAAAGCAAGAAAATAGAGGGAGAGCTTCAAGAAGCATGTTTTTATTAGCTCTAAAATATTCTGTAAAGCAAACAGTACTTTTCACAAGTACATGGGCCAGCTCCTTGTGTTTCTCATTTTTTCAGGCTTTACACAGCAGTTGTTTCTTGTCCTACCTATCCCGAGCTTGGGAGCTACCGATCAATAGCGCAGTGCAGCAAGGAGCAGACAGCCCAGCTGTGAGCAATCAGCTACGAATCTCCCTCACTTCATGTCTCGAGTCAATGGAAGCTTCAGAAAACAAAGCAATCGAGCAGCATATATTTAAGAAATAAAACCTGATAAAATCAAGCATTCTTACAATTTATTGAGAAGCCAAAATAGTATTCTTCTAGAAAAGACATACTAAGTTTCTTTGAATTTTACAGCACAGTACTGAGTTGAAATTACTTTGTTTTTGCCAAAGTGATCGGTCCTTTTTCACTGATGGGCCTTCCAACAGCTTTTTAAAACATCAGTTTCACTTTGGAGAATTGCAATAGTGGTTATTTCCCAAAGCAAAGATCAAAAATTGCTTATGTCATAAAGTCCATCCTAAATAGCAAAAAAAAAAAAATCAGACAAAAAATATATAGTTTATAAATAAAGTAACAGAGAAGTGTAACTTACAGAAAAAATGAACTGAGATTATCATTTACATAAAAATGCTTGAAGAGGCACTGGATTTTTTTTTTTTTTTTTTGATCTTAACTATGAGCATTCAGAGAAATATGTTGGATTTTGATCTTACGGAAACTAGGAGATTTCTTATGTAGGAATTTAGCACAACTGCTTTGAGATTGCCATATAATGAGAAAGATAGATTCTACTGTCTCTCCCCTGTCCCTCAACAAAAAGGAAAAGCTAGGACAACTCTCTGCCCAGCACGACTTCTGACTACAGGCTATTCAACTTGCAGACTGAGAGTAACAGTTAAAAAGATTTAGTGGAAACGGCAGGGATATTCTAGGCTTAGTCAACTTTGCCTGCTCATGGCTGGGAAACACGTGAGTTGCCAGCACTTATGGACAATATGAACCACTTCTTCAGCTGCAGCTGAGTGGGAGATCTTGCCATCTGTCTCTAGATTTGTATCTGACTGAGATAAATAGGTTACATTTGAGTTGACAGTATCAAGGGCTGATGCTCCAAATTAACTATGCCATTTCTACAGCAAGGGCCTTCCAGCTAAAAGAGATAAATCTGGGGAGGAGGTTAGGGGAACAAGGAGATGTGATTTGGGGAGAGAATTAAGGAGAGGCTAGGGTAATGAGATGACTGAGATGGTTCAGTGGATGCATGATTTGATTTTAATTAAAAATAGAGAGATCAAAATGTGCTTCAGATGATCTGCTGTAATTTTCTACCAGTTTTCAGGATAGATTCCAACTGCAAAGCCATAAATAGAACAAGAGGAAAGGTAGTTTGTGGACAGCAATCCTAAGTTCTCTCCTCTATTTTAAAATGGATAATCTATATTTCTATACAAAATATATGACTGCAAGAGAGGCTGTGCTATGGTTCATTGCCTCAGCAAGGGAAAAAAAACGCTAAAATGAAATGCTGAAAAACAGGGCAGCTGAATTGGGCATGTCATTTTTGAAGAACTCTGCACCTCATACATCTAGTTGAAAAACAGCTGAGTGCATTTTTAGCAAGCTTAGATTAGCTTGGCAGAAATTTTGTAATAGTTAAGCACTAAGTGAACAAAAAATAAACGTATTTTTAAAAAACAAGCATATCTGTTAGTGTATCAAGAATAGTGGGTCGAACTAGTCAACAGATTGGAGTTGTGTTTATTGCAGTTGTTTGGGTTCTTTCCCTGGTTTCCTGCCCCTGAGAACTGCTACGTCTCTATCATAGGTAACACAGGCGTATGTTTGAGAACCAAATATAGCAGTGACATGACTCATTTTGTTTAGTATTTGTGTTCTGCTTTATAAAGCCTTGTGCAAAATCCTTCTTCCTTCCACCTCCCCATGTTCTCTCTCCTCATCAGAATGATACTTTTTTCCTAACTAGTTGCTTGTATCTTCACTGCAAGATACAAAAGCCTTCACTGCAGCCAGGGGAAAGCCTGCACTGAGGAGACAGAATCAGGCTGGTTTAATAAAAATCTGAGTAAATGTGCAAGTTTGGACTCTCTTCTCTGAGAGTGACAGCACAAAGAAAAACGTTGAATGAAAATATTAGCTTAAATGTAGAGTTATGGAAACAACATACATAAACACACTGCTGATTGTGTATCTGCCTGTGCACACGGCTAACAACAAACTTGCATAAACAATATTAGCAGCATCAAGCAGAACTACACAGGTATTTGCCTTCCTCCTTTCAACACCTTCAACTCCCACTTCTCTGTGATAAGCTACTCTTTTTTTAAACAACACTAATGAAAACATATTGCAAGTGCCCATTTGGTAAAAGGCTCTCTGCTAAAACACTGTTCCCTGTTTGTGAGCATCACGAGCATTAATCTGCTTTACTAGAATGTAACCTGAAACATGGAGACAAACTTTTTAGGTTTCCCTTAAATGACTGAGTGATGGGACATACTAAAGCAAAAACAAGCAACAGGAAAAAGAGGAAGCAGATATTCCACTATTTCAGAACATAAATCAGATACTAATCTGAGTAAAAAATCCAAGGCAATTGCTGTGAAGACTGTGTACGCTTCATATTAAGAAGAACACTTATTATGACATTCCAAACAATCTACTGAAAGCTCAGGGAAGACTTATCTTCCAGAAGAAGAAAAAAAGAAAGTTTATGACTCAGGTTTTTTTTAGCCAAAGTGCTTAGAGATCCAGAGTATAACACAGACCTCTACAACTCCATTCTTCAGAAATGCTCCAACCAAATTTTCCTACAGGGGACAATAAATAACTTGCAATGGGGTTAACACACAAAACCTATCTCTGAAAATAGAGTTAGGAAATTTGTACAGCTTTAGAAACAATTTAAACAAAATCTAGGCAAAATGCCCTAGGGAACTAAGCTGTTAGGCAGAACTCAGTGTTTAACGAATTAATACAGACAAACAAACAAAAAGGCCCAGGCTAGGAAGGACACACGTTTCCTGATGTGAACTTCCTAGGGAGAACGCTACCGAGGCAGCGCAAAGGAGACTCAAAGTGAACTGCCTGGCTGAGAATATACAGCTGAGAATATACAGTGGCTGGTGCTGCTGCCGAGCCCAGCACACGTATTCCCCAAAGACAGGCCTAGGAGGGGGTGGCTGTAACTGGCAAGGCCAGGGCACCTCCACGACACCATGCAAGGTGCTGCTTTACCTTTGCCTCAGGCTCATAAGCTCGAACTAGTTGGTTTGTTTCTAGGGGAATCACTCCGAGAAACCATTTCTCCGTGCAAGGGAGGGACTGCCGCACACGACCAGGAAACAAACTAGTGCAGCCATTGTTCACCAAAGCTACGTTAGGAGGCCTGTGTTAGAGCCCCAGGGAAAACAACGGCTGCTCCCAGCTGTGGGCTTGATGAAAGTCAGACCTAGAACTCTTCCAAACCCTGGGACTTCAAGAACTTTGGGCTACCGAACACCAAAGCTGCAGGAACCTATTGTCCACTTATCAAAACCCAAGGAATTAACATTAAAAAAACAATTTTTTACATTCAGTGGTTTGTATCTACTCATCATCCATGGGTACCACTGGGGGAGATATTTTTATCTTGTTTATTTCTAAGCAGAGAAAGAAACTGCATCACAGAGAGGTTGGATCTCTGTAGGGAATCAGTAACACGCCAAGAACTGAAGTCAGGCATATCTGTCTCCAGTTCTTGGATTGTATTTCCTTATGTGATTTATGAGTGGGTAACCAAAATATGAAAATAAATGGAAAGTTCGACTGACTGTTGTGTAAATAAGTGAAAGAAATGTGTTAAAAATATTCAAGTAAAGCATACACAGAACTGCTGTCTATAAAAAATTTAACATCTCCTAAGCAGAGACGTTTTGGGCTTTTACTACATAAAGACTTCACCTTTATTACTAACGAAGATGGTTTTCTGAAAGAAAATGAATAGCCCCCCTTTGTCTGGTGATCTGATTATTATCCCTGCCTGGTCACTACTAGAAGTTTCTAATAAATTTCCATTGCCCAAATGCAAATGCTTTCCACAGCACATTTGATAAATACAGTAACTCACCATCGGTAGCTTGAAGACTGTATGTCAGGCCCAGAGCCAGGTAACCCTTTGCCAGGAAGTCTCCTGCATCCTCGCCCAGGTCTATCACCATTTTAGCAAAGTTTTCTCCCTCCTCCAGCTGCAAAAGAAGGTAAGAGGAGAATTACAGATACTACCACTATATTTGCTTCCATAAGGTTAACTCTTTTATATTTGCGAGCCAGTCTTCGGAGGGCTTTCACACTAACCTTTCACAGAAAGGAGGACATAGATTATCAGACTTTAGTTTCCTCACAGTTCTCAAATTTTCTTTCTGTTAACCATCCACTCCAAACCATTTCCAAATGTTTAAGTGAATGAAGAAAACCCTCTTCTGTTAACAGAGCAGACTTGTTCCTCTAGACTTCCTTTTCTCCTGCCCCACAGACTTAACCTTAATAAAAGCACAAAGCTTTAGCACCTTTAAAATCATTTTGAATGTTAACTTCTAACCAAAAACAAGTTAATTCTTCCTACTATATGACAGATTTCATTTGTAACTTAAACTCTCATTAACAGCACTCACTGTCTGCAAGTAAAAAAAACCTAAGACCTGGAAGCTTTCAATATCCTGAAGTGCCTAAATCAGAGGCAGAGATGAAAGCTGCAGCCAGTGCTTGAAAGATGCAGAGCCTACAAAAGCCTCATTCGTGTACAAGATGGTCTGCAGGTCCCGTCAGCCATAGCCAACTGCCACCTCTAATTAAGAGCCAGACAACATTACACTATCCGAAAAACCCCATTTTGGAAACTTTCATTATGAGGTGATTCATTGGCAAGGACAGGGTTAGGTTTTTTTTGAGGCAATGTGGTTTTGTTTGGAATCCAGCTGCAAGTGCTGCAGAAAGTACTGAAATGCACCGTCCTAACACTTAGCTTTGTTGGACTTCAGAGCCTAGTACTTCCTTAATACCTAAAAGGAATCCTAAACTCATAATGAAGCCAAAAATGTATCAGCAGACCAGAAGTTTCCATTCTGCAGTGATGCATTAATTCTCTATTTATGAGCAGAATCCACTACTATAGTAGCCTATCACAGGGCTGCCTATTTATATCACTCCAAGACATTCAGCTGCCAATATTAACTAGTAACTGAACAAACAAAGGGTTGGCATCCATCAGTTGTTATCAGACATAAGAAAGCCTTTACTGGAAGTGCAAACACAAAGAAAGGCTGAGATGTCTCTGAACGAAGCAGCAACGACCACCCCTCGTGTCTTCTCCTCACGTTCACGGATCCCTGAGATGACCATCTTGGACCAGCTGCAGGCTGATTTTCCCCATTTCTGAAGCCCTCGACCAGCGGGCACCAGGAGCAACCTAAGGTGGCACCTAAGGGCAACACGCAGTGCTGTGGCACCCAGCCTGCCACCACCAGCACGGCGTGGGCACTGCCTGCTTGCTGAGGGCCTTGCTGCCACAGAGCTGGAAACAACTAACTGGAACAGGGAAACCCCTTTGCGTGCGTGCTTCAGCTCCCCAGCTAAATTGCAAGGAGCCTCTTTAAGGCCATAACCCAAAGGCTGCTGAAGTGGCACAAAGCATCCTGCTGCTGCTCGAGGCGCTCAGGTAAGACCTTGAAAGTCCAGCCACTCCAGGAAGATCAGTGCTTGTCCCAGCAGAGCTGCCAAGCCCACGGGCAGCACCGCAGTCCTCCTGCCTCCCCTGCCACATGTGACACCATTTCCCGGACCGCAGCCTGTGACCGTGGAAGAGAACGTCCCATAACTTGGTACGGAGAGGAAAAAAAAACAAAAAACCTTCCTGTGAAACAATGGCTGAATTCTTCAGCTGCCGGGAACTTTTATGTAAGACATGAAATCTCTGCAGGCAGCAAATTAATTGTGCACCTCTTCTCCCACCACAAACAGCTATATTCTTACTTTCTTCTTCATCTCTTATCCCCATGCATGCTTTGCTTCAAGAAGTCTCCAACAGATGAAGAAAGGCATTATACAGAGATTCTGATGGCTAGTAAACAGGGGCAAGGGTGGGTACAGTAGATTAAGAAGATTTAATGAAATGTTGAGAGTTGAAATCAAGACGTTTAGGATTGGAGAGAACTCACTCCATCATTCCTATGAAGGGCCATCCGATGGTGTGTCCAGTCCCTGACTGACAGCCCATGCTGCATTAATCAGCAGCACCACTCAGCCAGGTACCCAGGGCCACCTGTGAGTGTCAGCTTAACCTATTGTATGAATAATTAAAAATACAACTTTTCAGAATGGCTGAAAGCACTTTTAGCACAACCATTCTTGTAAACATTGACTCACATCAACACTAACAGCACTTTGACCAGTCACAACGATTCCCACAAAAGCAGCCTTGGCCAGCTGAAGCTTCAAAAATAAATGGCCTTGCAAACCCCAGGACAGTTCAGCAGCTGGGTCTGCTTAGAAGAACATTTATTTGTCTTTCTTACAGCACTCGGCCAGTTCCCCTGTCAGTCCTGCTGTGATTGCCATCTGCCCCCTCTTTTCCAATACTCCCACTCTTCAATCATTCTGGGCAAGTGAGAAGCCAACCCTTTCACTTGCATCACCCTCTGTGAGGTTTCAGCCCCCAGAGGCAAGCTGTCCCTAACCCGCCTGCACTCTGCATGGAAAGATCCCTCCCCACGGGACCAGCAGCCAGCCTGACCTGTCATCTGCCAGGCACGCTGTGCCCATGGGGTCCTTGCAGCACAGGAGCACTCTTCTGCGCTGCATCCATAGAGAAGGGGGCAGAGAAACGAAGCCCGAGTCCATGTGCAGCCCCAGCAGACACGGCCGTTCCAGCTGCAGCTCCTTCGTGCCACCAGGTGACCACTGGCAGTAGAAGCTGCTCTCCCTTGTCCTTGTCCCTCTGTGGTGCCAGGAACAGGGGGTCTCACCCAGCAGGACTCTCAGAAGCTGTGAGGTCTCAGGGGTCATCTCCACACAACAGAAAGCTAAATGGTTTGTTCACTTCACAGGAGGATTCCCACAACTGGACAGCACAAGACAGACTCAGAAGGGTGAAGAACACAGACTGAGACTTTCTGTTGCATCCTCCAGGCCCTTGCTAGCAAGCTCTGAGCCACAGGATGCCCCCTGCCCCAAGTGCTGGGACTGGGAAATGTATGAGTGAATCTGCTCGCTGGCAGTGCCACCAGCACTACCAAAACGGGGCTTCTTTGGGCACCCACAGGCAGGTAACGGGCTGAATCCAGCTCCCTTAACATCCCTGTGTGTTATTCTCTCTGAAGGAAGCCGCAAAGATACATCTCTGACTTCCCCCTCACTATTGCTATATTCTGCCTACTTCACACTGAACAGCTCATAGCAAAAGGGGCAGAACCCAAAGGTTGGAGGGAGAGGGAAAAGGCTCCCTGTGTTCAGAGATCCTGGGTGGAAGAAAGCAGGTGCTGTGAAAAAGAACCTAAAATAAATTCCTTGTATTTTTGAACTCAAGCTGCAGAGTTTGGGAGGGGCACTTACAAGCCCTAGCTACATAATCAACCCTTCACATGAAGGGCACACGCCAGGCACCTGCAGAGAAACACACTGCCCAGCTGCAAAGTGATGCTGATACAACTGCAATATTGTGGGGTGGTTTTTCTTTCCCCTCCCAACCCTCTCCATCACCTTTGATGGAACTGGAACAGTTTGCTGCATAACCCCAAGGGATGTTTTCCCCGAAACAGGGAGCTGCTGCTCCAGCAAGCCCTGTTATTTGAGTGAAAGTTTTGGTGTGGGCACACTGACAAGGCAGAAGGGAACAGCAGGTGCTGTCCCCTGGCCTGTGGCCACCCAGCTGCTTTTCAGCCACCACCCAGCTTGTTTTTAGAAGAGCTCACGCCCAACTCCATGGAATCCACACCCTCCAGGACCAGAAGTGGGAGCTGCAGGCAGTTCCCACCAGTCCCCATTGAGAACAATGGAGGCCAAGCAGATTGCTGAGGTGGAGCACCAGGAACCAGCGGCTGCCAGCGCTGCAGAGCAGTGAGGTAAAGGCAGGAGAGAGGAAACACCCACGAGGACATGGAGCAGATGAGAAGGTTGGGCAAACAGCGGAGCCTGAATACCAGCAAGAGGGAGCAAGATCTGACTAAATGCAGGATCAAATCCTATGGAAAGGGCATCTACACAAAAATACCCCTTTTAAAACTGTGTGTGGTAGAGAGTTACCTAGAAGAATTGACCTCTTACTATCATTTCTGGCATAGTAGCTTGTAGGTGTAGACACAAAACAAACAAATACAAACAGACAAAAAGAATGAAATATTGGGAGAAGAGAAAGAAGGGAAAGAAGAAAAATGCATAAGAAGAAAGGGGTCAGAAAGATGTATTATAGTGAAAAGGTTGAATCCCGCAGCTGTTTACAGCATACAAAATAAATCACACTATCAGCAAACAAAAATCTCTGTGCTTTCTATTGTTAGACTATTCAGCATTTTCTACATGTCACCATTGCTAAGCCTGCCAACCTGCTCAGCCCCCGCATTTAGGAATATGTGGACCTCTCCCTTCACTGCAGAAAAACTGGTTTATTTACAAGAGAGTTAAATAGAAGACAAGATTCTTGGCCATCTTTGATGTCTAAAACCTTGGAATTGCCCCAGAAAAAGCATGTGTGATGTGAACAAGAACATCTTTTTAGAGGATGGAGAAAATCTCTAATCTCCTTATCCTTGTTTGCTCACTAGCCTCTCTCCCTAGTGACAACAGTCCTTTAGACAGCCTGCTCAGCAGGTCATGTAATTCAGGTAAAGGGTCTACATCTTTCAATATTACTCATACAGCAGTAAAAGCTAAAACATCTCCATGCAGCTCCAGGCCTCCTAAATAACCAAGTATTAGCACATCCACAGCATTTCTTTCCAACAGAGTCAACACTTGACAGAGGAAGCTCCATCCGAATAAGATTACTGCAGCAGTACTATGGTCCTAAATCTTCATCCTGACAAATCCCCCACACGCTGCCATGGACTGACCTGAAGTTATGTCCAGCAGACTCCTCATGCCAGCCTGTACGGCATGGCCCAGGCCCGCTTTATTCTCCTTCGCCCTGCCTCATGGTGGTGTCTGCTGGAGCAGAGCGCGTGGCTGTGCTCCCCAGGGCCTGAGAACGCCAGGCAGCGAGGGAAGCTGGGCCAGAAGGCCCAGCAGCATCTGGCACCGTAGCCTTTGCCCCAGGATGAAGGGTCTCCAAACCATCCCATCGGTCAGAGAGCGAATTGGTACCCTCCGACAGCCCTGGCACCGATCAGGAGTACGCACAGCTACTTCTGTGGTATCAACTGTGAGCCGCTGAAAAGACTAAGAATGTGGTTTGGGACTTGTGTCTGCTCCCTCTGTTAGGGCAGAGTCCTAGAACATGTGAGATGATCCCAGGACTAAGCAGAATCTAGCAGAATCCCAGGACTAGAAGCATGCAGTTTTATTTACAAGGGCCTAGCGAGAACCTCCACCAAAACCACAAAGGAGG
>JAVCKT010020475.1:0-49470 GCA_032273925.1 Rhynchotus rufescens | reverse complement strand
CCAATTTAAAAAAAAAAAAAAAAAAAAAAAAAAAAAAAAACAGTATTTAATACATATCTGTAACCAGACCCTCCATTTTTTAGCATTTTCTGCCCTAACTGGGCTGAATACAACCTGAATTACTTGCAAAGTTAGCAGCATTGTGCTCTGAAAAACAACTCATGCTGCAACTCAAAATCATGGCCAAAATAGGCGAGTTTGCATTCAGCTGAGGCCATGCCAAGGCAGGCCAAGTGAGGAAGGAAACTGCAATAGGTCTTTTAGTTACTAGCACTCTGAATTTATACTGGACCAAGGCAGAAGAACTGTTGTGTGGACAAGCTACCGTAGGTCATATCAACTTACTAGTGAGAACTTAAAACGATGTTCCACGCTTCTGCAGTCGAACATTTCACAGCACTTTCTAGAGAGCTGGAAGACAGATGGCTAAAGACTAAAGCTGGCTTTCTAGAATCACTCATGTGACTTAGGCAAATGGTTGTGTTGAAACCTTGGCAAACTAGGAGTACTAGGGAGCATGGTGCCTTAAAACTGATGTTGAACCCACTAAAACATTTTAAATACACCTGTGTGATGTGCTAGGTCTGGCATAAAATGAAAGATCCAATTCTGCTGAAAATCTCATGGACTTTATCAAGCACAGGTCCAACTGCATCTCTATCAGACAAGCACTATCTATACAGCTGCACATGTTTTGGAGGTTTTTTGCTTCTCTAAGACAACTGGCCTAAGCTTTACAACTAATGGAATACTGTTTTACTGCTCCCCTTGCATTGTTTTCATTTGTGAAAGATCCGTAATTTGAAAATAGGATGATGAAAACATTGCCTACCTCCCTCAGCTTAGTCCTGAAAGCTGGGCTTGGTGACAGCAGATCATCCGCTGGTGTAAGCCAGCCTGGTGCCAGCAAAACACTAGTGTAGCGGTGCCAACTCACATCAGTTAATAATCTGGTTAAGGCGTCACCGCGGGAGCCGCGGGCGTTGGGCTCTTTTCCACATCAGCCTCTGATACGTATTGATTTGCATGGCACATTATGAACGTATGCTTTTATTTTGATTTATTCTGCACTGTGAGATCGCGTCATCCAATTGGGGCATCCTCAGTGCTGCATGTCGCTAGAGTACATTGCAATTAATATTTATTTTTGGTTCTTAAAGTGTGCCAAGATATCAATATGAACAAAGGTAGCAATACAAAATGACTGTCTGATTCATGAGAGGAAAAAAAACCACCCAAATAATAGAATTCCTCATGACATTCTGCTATTATTGCCACTAACCAGCAGAATAAATGATGTTAAATTATGTCAGTTACTTGAAAAAAGTCTAAAATATTGCTTTTCCATGGACTGTAAACAAATCAGGTACAATGCTGAACCAAAAGCACAGAGCAGGCAGATGCAGGAGATGCAAGTTAGTCGCTTCCTTTTTATAAATGGTGATCAGACTTCACCCTTCTCCTCACTAGCCAATTGCGTACATAGATATAATTCCTAATTAAGAAATTAATCATATTTTATGTTCTGAAAAGCAAGGTATGTTTGAGTGTTTGACTGTTAATATGTAATATATAAATTACTAAACTGTTCCAGTGCCCTGTCTATCCTGTTTTCTATTTATATTGGCATTGATTAACTTGTTCACTTCCAGTTTAAATGATTCAATTCTGATTTGATTGCCACGTAATTTAAATGCAAATAATTACTGTAAGGATGACATTTAGAAAAACAGCTCGCCTAAGCAGGAAGGTCTTTATTAGGCAAAGGAGTTTGCCAGTAATATCACAAACAGCTTTAGCTATTAGATATAGGAACCTACCATTCCTTTTTTTTTTTTTCCTCTCTCTCTTTTTCCTTTTTTTCTTTCTTTAATTCTTTTTCCAAGAAATGCTCAAGTTTCCCTCTCTACCTCTAAGCATAAGGTCCATACAGTTTCATCAGAAGTTTGGCAAAGAATAAGGGCAGAGCATGAGCCACTGAGCGAGAGGAAGAGGGGACAGGGATTTTCGTTCAGTTTTAGTCTGTAAGGTTCTACTCCAGACAGTGGAAGTAAGATTAGGCTCTCGGGAAACAGTATTTGCATTTCAGGCAAGTTTCCCAGTTTTGTGCAAGGGTCTGATCTATATATCCTTGAAAAAAAAAGTTTCACATCGTCAAAAACAACAGTATTTGGAGAACTTTTTCCCTTCCTTCTCCTATTTACTTAGGCTTTCACTGTTTGTTCACCTGCCATTGTATATGAAATGTGGAGATCCTAGACTGCCTGAGGACATATTTGTGGCTGAATTACCGTGCTATAGGGACAGCTAAAGAGAAGATTTTTTTTTTACATACTAACTGTGCTGGCAGATTCAAAAAGATGTTCTGAGAAAACAGTAATGAACAGACATTGAAACACCTACAATTTGGGCTCTTAACTCTACATTCAGCTCTTCACCCCAGCTGTGTCTTCACCCTGACCGTTCACCCCTGTGACAACCCTTGTCATCAAGGGCTCAGTTTGAAATCCGGGCCTTAATGCTGAAGCCTGGGTAAATGCTGAGCTAGCATATGCAAAAGGGAAAGATCCTAGGCTATTTCTCTTCTCACAATACAGAAAAACTTGGCCCTTTCACCTCAAATACCAATGGCTCTGGCAAGGTGCCTTTGCTAGAACTTCATTCAATTTGTTAAGGATTACATCATAGATCTTGATTTTACCACTGAATCTTAAAAAGCTGCATTCAGTCAATTTAAATTTTGTCTAAAGGCCACTTACAACAGAGACCACATGCTTAGCTAGTAGTAAAGAGACCACAGCCTTCCTGAAGCCACTGCTTATGTTTATAAGCGGTGAGTATACTGTCTTTGAGGTCAGGGATTTGCTATTTGCTGTCTGCTTGTGATGTTTAATAGAGACCCTAGTGCTCAGGATATATTTCAGAATTACAGAGACGGGAAGGAACCTCTGGAAGTCACCTGGTCCAGCCCATTTCTCATGGAAGAAGAAACTAGAGGAGGTTTCTGAGATACAGCTGGATTTTGAGTATATCTCCTTTGTTGGGCTTGCTCCCATAAGCCTGTTGTCTGTCTTGTGCTAGGAAGCCCAGCACTGGACACAGCTCTCTCCGAATATGGCATTTGGCATTTTCCTTGGCTGAACTTCATGAGATTCCCGTTGGCTGAATTCTCCAGCCTGCTGAGGTCCTTCTGAGTGGAAGCACATGCATCTTGTTTTATCAGCCAGGCCTTCTGCTTTTGCATCAGCTGCAAACTTCCTGAGGGTGCACTTGGGCCCTTCATCCGGATCATCCAGGAAGCATTTGAGCAGCACTGGCCTAAGGATGAGTCCTCCAGGGCACACTCCTAGTCAGAGATCTCCAGTCACTGATCACAATCGGGAGAGCCCTTCAGGTAGCTTTCCCTTCATCCACTAAGCCAGTCATCTCACTGCAGAAGGGCATCATATGGGTAAAGCCCAATTGCCCCCTTGTAAATCCATGACGACTACTCCCAATGACTTTCAGGTCCTTAAAACAGGTTTCTTCTCCTCTTTACCCCTCTTGAAGAGGGGAGTTGTTGGAGGGGTGTTGCCCCGGCTTTCAATTTACCAGCTTGTTCTTTTTTGTTGCAATTATCAGCAAAGCTCTTACTCTCATTCACTCTGGGCCTCCTTGTTGGATCCATGTTCATGAAACAGAAAGGCAGGAGGATCATTTGCAATACTGAGACCCCAAATTTGTCTTCCATACTAGAACTGAGGCTCCTAAACAAAAACTAGCCTGCGCTCAGAGAAGGATTCTTCCCTAAATATAACAAGTATTCTGCTCGTGTTCTTTGCCTGCTGACAAGAATTGACTGACAGAACTGCTAGAGGTGGCATCGTGGCCTTGCAGTCCCACCCTGTGGGACTATGAATGCAGGCATTTAGTCCCTGGAGCTCCTCTAGCTTCAGAGCCTACTCTGAGAAAGATTTAATATACTTGATATTTTATACTAAGAACAAGCCAATCTTGCTTTGAAAGCTACATCAATAAAGATATTAATAACAACGTTCAACACAGATCTTATGTCTGGCTTAGGTACTGTTCTCAAGTCTCTGCCTATCAGGATAAACGTTTTTTGTTTTAATAAAAGCAATTTGCTGTGTATAGAACTTTCAGCCCTTAAAACGGAGATATTGAGCTAAAGGCACAGGAGAGCTTAATCTCTCTAAAGAATAGAGAGAGACTGGGTAAATTCCACATGGTTTTCCCATCCAGACCCTCTGCCCTGAGAGATTTCTCTCCTGTAATAAGGTGCGTCTCAATTTTTTCTGAAACACATGTCATCTTAGCCATTATAATTCAGAACAGCACAGCTCATTTAAAAACATGTAAAACCAGATTTCCTCATGGATATAACTCAAGTTCTTCTAAATAATACAGGCTTGCATCAAGCAGTGATGCAGGGGATTGGTAGCAGAGAGGGGTGAGGGAACACAACAAATTTAATCTCTACAGTTTTCCCCTAAACCCGAGCAGATTCTTCTGGTATTTTCTTTCCTGTCTCTCTTTTACTTACATTAGCAACTCTAATCCTTCACTGACTGCAGGGACACCTTGTGGTGAAGACAGGGGTGAAAACAGCAGCCTGTCATTCAATTAATTAAAACAAGCAGCAAAAAGACTGACAGATGTTTCTGCTTCTTGGAATAATCAGGATTTGACAGGCACAGACTTCCACTCCCACTCTGCTTCTGGGGCGTACATTAGTGCATCCAGAACGGAAAACACTGACACAGCAGCTTCAGGAACAACGGATAGAGCCGTCCTGCAGAGCTGAGCTGGCTGACAGTCCATGACCAGATCTGCTTACAGTGATTAACTTTTGTCTTCCAGGGGCTACAAGGATGGCCAATTTGACTCTGGATATTCCCTTGAAGGAGCAATCCCCAAAACGCTGTTATGACTCCCCTTCCCACACCCTTTAACATGCCAGCAACACTCGGTTCAGGTCAGCCTTACTGCTAAATTCTGTGCTGAATTTTTGTTCATTTAGACGCAGGCACGTGTATGCTTGGGAGATTTTACATGGGAATTCCCCTTCCCCTCCTTCCTGCCCCCTGCAGCTCCCCCTGGGCTGTCGCTGCGGTACCTGACACGTTACATAAGAATTGCATCCGCTTGCTTACCCAGTGCAGGGGCCCGATGCAGACCTTGGCAGCCAGCAGAGGAACGGTAGGATCCGTAGGTCGCAGCTTAGCACACTCCTTGAGCACTGACACAGCATACGCTGACTAGAGGCGGAGGGGGAGGGAGATGGCAGAAATAAAAAAGGCTGATTAGACAGTGACTTTATAGAACCCAAGCAAGATATTTCACGGGAACAAACAGAACAGTGGTAAGATGTAGAATAAAAACATGTCAGCAACAAGTTAGCAGCTTCGGGTCCCCCTCCATTCACATCTGTGCACATGTGTGTGCACAAGTGCTCTCCCTCCCACAGGAGACATGCCCCAAAGCAGCAGCTCCAGCTGTACTTGCCATCAGATGCCAACATATTGATTATTTTGACTGTCCCTCCCGAGGCACGAGCATTTTGCAACAGTTGTTCTTACCACACACAGTCATCTTCCAGTGCATCAAAAAACAAAATAAAGAATCACAAAGATTGTCCTTCAGTACATTATATTCGAGCCAACTAAATAGAGGTTTGTTCAGCTCAGTTAGTCTCTGTTCTGCAGCTTTTGCTTTCTGTCCTCTGCAGTTCCAGAACATGCAACAATAGAGCTGAGATCCCACCAGCGAAGGGTGGAGGAGGCAACTGCAGAGCAGAACATTGTTCAGCAGGCAGAAGAATGAATTTCACGCGGGTGGTTTCTGGAGCACATTGGAAAGAAAACCCATTGAATTCTTGCTGCCTTCTGATGCTAGGCTACCATTAATGAATAATGCTTACTAAGCTTAGCAGTTACATAGCCCTTTTGATATTTAATGTGCTCCACAAACATTAGACTGCTCTTTACAGCACATACACATCTATATTTCAGAAAGTTTAAAGGGGAATGAGGAAAGGTATAGTCTGAGATGCTGATCTGAAGACATGAGCAGCACATATCGGTGCGAAAGAATTCTCATCACTACTACTTTCAAGCCCACTCCAGCCTCACTGGACTGGTCTCTCACAAGTTTCTAACTCCCTCATTAGAGATCTCAAACCCTCCATGCTCTCTCCTTCAGCACTGACTCTCACGAGCTCCAGGGAAAGGTTTTTTCCCCTCAGAGCTTCTCCTTACATCCTCAACTCCTCCTAAACGTTTTCCAGCTGTCCCAAGACCCAAACACCTCTCCTGCTTCCTCTGAGAGTTCACTTCCAGAAGCAAATGAAACACTCTAGGCCTTCCAGGGCCTATCATAGGCGGGCAGTGAACACATCAACAGGCCTTGCAGAGCCACACGGATGGCTCTCCCAGTCCCTGGTCGTGTCTGGTGCCCCAGGGCCCTGCCCAGCAGCGCTCCTGCAGCACACAGTGTGGGTCTGGAACCTGTGCTTGCCCCACACAACGGGCAGTCCCACCCGCAGCCTCGCGCTGCTGCTGGCCTCAGTCCGCGCCAGAGCTGCCTGCGCCCGGCTCTTCCCTCCTCCACAGAACTCAAGGCCCAGTTCTTGCTAAGGCATCCAAAAGCCTGGCTAAGAATCTGCTTGGAAGAGAGCCTAGGAAAAGGGAAAGGCAGATGCAGAAGAGCCCTGCAGGTGCTAAGGGAGAAACAAGGATTGCAGCACAACACACACAGGAGCCCCACAGCAGGCAGAGCTCAAATCCTCCTAAAGCTTGGGTGCCTGCTACCTGGTCTGAGGAAGAACAGCTGCATGTCCTGTTCTACACAGGATGCAAGACTAAGAAAAGTATAAAAATATTTGCTATTTTACGATTGTGAATGCACAATTCACCATTTGTCTAAACCCAGAAGGAAAGGCTGTTTCTGGGCTCAATAAGACTCAAGTTTATTGAGACTCAGTAAACTCTGCTCTAGAGCTCACGCTCCAGCTCAAAGTCATTATACTTTAAGTAGGAAGATAAGGAGAAGGCAGAGAAAAAATGCAAACTCATCACTGCACTCTGCTGTTACTAGATGACTAGGAGCTCTCCAAGAATGGGACTTCTTGATATCTTTTGTTTAGAAGAAATAGTGTTTCAGACCTCTAATACTCTTGCAGGACGTTACCCTGTGCTGTAGGGAAGAGGTGCTGCATCCAACTTGGTGGTGGCTTCTCAGTTCCATGTAAGTAGCTTGAGGCACAACTTGATGGCTGGGAAAGGAGGAGGTCCCTGGGAGCGAGTCACAGCCTCAGGGACCAGCACAGCCAGCGCTAGCGCAGGGCAGAGCCACCAGAGGCCTGTTCTGGTTTATGTCATAGATTTAAGGTCTGTCCTGGTGTACACAGCTTAAAGAGGAGATAAAACCCAACTCCTCGCCAGCTCCTCTTAAACTCTGCTCGCTCCCTGTCTGCAGTCTATCGAACTAGGCTGCTCCTGAGGGCACGGCCAACTCTGCAGCCTCTGCTAGCCTTCAACTGCGGCGCATTGTTCAGTGCTGCCCAGAAGCTCTTTCGGAGGCCACAGCACCCCTGTGACACCTGGGCCCAGCACGGTGGAAAGCCCAGCCCTGCTCCATGCTCCAGTGCCTCGGGAACAGCTACTTTACCCCATGCACTCACATCGTCTGAGCGCTCCTTTACAAAGCGGGAGCTACAGCCCGCACACTGCTTCGAAAGCCGCTGTACAGAGATGTCACTTGAGCCGCACTCATAAAATTTGCAGCCGTGCATATGGGCTGGGAATGGTTTTTAGGAACAGGGCAGTATGTTTCTCCCCAGCTGCACTGTAAAAAATTAATTTCACCTTCAGAGCTTACTCAGCAGAAATTATATAGAGATGAAAACGTTAGCAGAGGAAAGGCAGTAGAGAAAAATCTCACTCTCACAGTGATCTTACTTAGGGGAGACTGGTGCAAAATATAATATCAAGGTGCTTTAGAGATATTTATTATAGCCATTAGTAGGCAGTGAACAAGTAGCATTCACTCAGAGCATTGAATATAAACGTGTCATTGGTCTGTGAAAATATTTAATATGAAGCAATATTTGCATAACTGAAGTAATCTGATAATTAAAATGTTCATATTCCTTCACTCAGTGTGGGTGGACCAGGCAGCCAAGCGCATTGTTTTTAAGAACACTGCAAGGCAATAATAATTAGATTTATTGGGGAGGAACATTTTGAGAAGATCAGAGCTTGAACTCCAAGCGAGCTTCAGAAGGGCTCATATCAAAATTCAAGCCAGAATTTAAAGTTCTTTCAGTTTGGCTTTCTAATTGCTGGGTTATAAACACTGCACTGGAACCAGTTCTCAAGAATTTTGGAAATGAGGGATTTGCCTCTGAGTCTCATTTGACTCCTCTCTGGGAGAAAGGCATTTCAGTTCCTCTATACATCCATTACACAGGAACGGCTTTAAGAGAAACGAGACGCTCACCCATAGCTGCCTCATGGGGTGTCTGTGGGAGGTCTGCTGTAGGAGTTCCAGCTTCAGGATCCTCATCAAGTTAAAGCAGATTCATGAGCAGCCTCTTTTTGTTACAGACAAGAAGGCACAGAGCTCAAATCAGGGCTATGGAAGAAAAATGCTGCCTTAGTGGAAATATTTGGCAATCAAAAAACATGAACTGCATAAGGAATCTTAAGAATCTTTATTAGCTCAGTTGGGCATTTCCAACCTTCTTCAGTCTCGTGGTTTTTGTAGTGGAGACATGGGAATAGCATGGTACCGCTGTTTTGTGTTGAAATCTAATATCTATAAGAGGCTGTTTATCACATTTTCCCAATCCAATCTACTTGCACACAAATATTTCCTTCTACAGAGATAACATGTTTCACAATCACTGCCAAAAAGAAAATCAGTAAAGGCAGTTGCTGGGAAGTAATGGGCAATACTGATAAACAGTTGCTTTCCATGTTTCCTTGAAAGAGCTCTATGCATCACAGTCAATGTGAGGGGCAGGGCTGTCAGTCTGCACTGAGAAACCAGAGGGAAGGTTTAAGGAAGCAGAAAGGTGGAGAAAGACCCTTTCCCCTGAGGAACAACATCTCCCAGGGTTTTGAATCCTAGAAGGAAGTCATAATGTAAGGAAAAAATTATATCCAAGTACTAAATGCACCCCTCCCCTTCCTCACTCTCCAGTTATGTGATGAACTGTGCATACACTTCAAATACGCTTGCCTACAGCCGGCAGAGAAGGAACTTTGCTTACCCTTACAAAATGCCAAAGCAATTTTGCCATCAATTTACATAAATGAATAGATGCTGTCCAAACACTGGTGCTCCTTGCTCACTCCAACATTAGATATTTATCCATGTTTTCCCTATTCTTCTCTTCCATCCCACCAAAACAACAGAAGTAAATAAGGATGTAAGAGAAAACAAATAAACAAAACCACACACCTACAAATGTTAAGCAAAGGAAGAAGAAATTCTAGACAGTGAATCCTGTCAAGCAGACCTGACAACACTAACAGTTGCTTAACTTTTACAGAAGTCCCCAAAAAATCTTTCTACCCCTTTGCTTCTTTGGCAATACCTTTCAGCCTGGGGAGAGTAAGTGGCTCCACGAGAACGTGGCCTTGGTAGAGGGCCACAATCCCAATTCACCTGAATCGCTTTATTTCCTGGGCCAGTCCTATCTTACAAGCTGCTGTATCATGGAATACAATGGGGAATCATGGTGAAGCAGGGAGAATCTTTCATGAATATACAAGATTAGGATTAGTTAGTATTCCCTGCACCCTAATAGCCATCTAGCTACACTTGCCCATGGACCAAGGAGGGAAAACGACAGAAAGGAGCAAGCCAGCAACTGAGAACTCCTGAATTACTCATTCTCATGCTAAACTTCCCACTGAATTGCTACCTATCTGCAAAGCTCTCAACTTGAACATGATTCCCCTCTCGTATTTACTTCACTAAACTGATAGGGATCAGTTCATCCCTTTTTTAGTCCATGTTTAGCCAATAGCAGCACTGCAATTAAGCAGCTTCCAATATTCACATTTAGAAGTACCTCCTAAATTCTAGGATTTAGGACCTGATATCAGCCCTTGATAATATGACCAACAGCATCCTTCCTTCTTCTGTCAAGACAAGAGCACCAAGTTGCAAGGCAGTTATATAGTCCACCAATGTAATCTGCTTGACAGTCAGGAATCATTGGAAATTTCCATTTGTTTCCATTCCTACAGCTCACACACACCCTTCCTTCTAATCTTTCCTTTGTGCCAAAAGAAACTATTGAATATCCTCTAGACGGCTGACCTTCGTAAGAGGATCCTTAACCAACAAAGGTTCAATACTTTAGCTTCTATTTGCTAGCCATGCTATTTAAGGAGCCTTTGGAGGCCTCTGCCACTCCCAAGGTTCCTGCCTGCAATGCAAAGAGAAATGTCCTTTTTTTGTGTGCCAGTTGCCTAGCAACCAGCCTAAGCTTGTGCAAAGGAGCCCGCAGAAGGAACAGCCTCACTCATAAAATCTGTCTGCCATTGCTGCAAAATTATGTATCAAATATATTTATAACTTGCCTTCTAACCTTCTGGAGGGCTGTATGTCGGCAATATAGGCATGTCTGAGTGAAACTTGAAGCTCCTTGGAAGCTGTTAAATGCATCTGCTTTTGCTGCATTGTTTTAAGTAAGGGAAAGTATTCCTTTTTCTGGGTACAACGCAGATGGGCGCAGCTCGGATACCAGCTCCCCATTATTTGGCTGCAGCTGGCGTGCAACTCAAGGGCTCCAGAAATCAGAGCTCATGTCTGTGCAAGGCTGCTCTCAAAGTCCTAAGAATGTGTGGGCACAAGCGCAAGCCCTGGGCGAGCCTGCCTCAGGCTTCCTGCCAAGGGCAGCACGGCAACACCGCGAGGCCAACCCCAGGACGGAGCGGCCCACAAGGGACAGGACGGACTCCCTGTGCACTGCCCCCAGCAGAGCTTAGTCCCAGCCTTAGCACCACTCGCCTCTCACAGGGATTCCTCCCCAGTGCCCTTTCAAGGCACCTCTTGCCTTGTGCACCTTTGCCTGCTCCTTCCCCTACATGAGTACAGGGGGCAAGAACAGGTCCATCCCCACCCCAGCAGATACTCTGGGTTCCCACCTAACCCACCTCCATCAGGGCACATATAGGCAGCCCTACAGCTTCTAACCCACTAATCAAGCAGAAATATTCTATTCGTGCATGAAAAATGCCTCTATGCACTGAATACTCTAAAAGCCTTGCTGAACACTCACTGGGCATGGAAGATCCTTGTAAGACTGTTGGGAGCTGAATAACTCAGTTTTGGTACCAAGAACTTTGAGAAGAAGGCAGTATATGGTATTCATAGAGCAATTTCATAGACACCCCTAAAGATACTTCCCTCACCCCCAGAAAAAATGCACTTCACTGTCATTAAACACAAACCCTGTCTCCTTGGAGAGTCAGAAGAGAGAATACACTGCTTCCTATTGCTCGAACTACATCATCTGTGTCACCAGCTCACCCTTCCTTTAGGCAGCATGGCAGATAAAGACAGGTCAGACACTACAGATGCCCGTGCAGAAGACTTCCTGAAGAACCGTGAGTGCAGCAGGACAGCGACTCCTCTCAGAGGCTGAGGACTCTGCAGGACACGAGCTCGGGCTCTGGCACCCCTCGCCCCTGCGACTCCAGGCTGCCTGTGCATGGCACAGCCAGGGAGCTGCTGCCTTCCCCGCAGCCTCCACCAGGCATGCTGTGGAAAACCTCCAGGAGCTGGGAGGCCCGACCTCCAGGCAGCCATGCGGAGCACAGGGGTGCTGCACTGCACTGGTTTAAGCCTCCTGCTGCACTTGGCGATACAGGGCCTCTCGGGACACTCTTAAAGCAGGTATCTCTGCCAGTGTCTAGGCTTTCTTAGGGCTTTACCTAAGACTGCCTAGGAGTTTTTCAAATTTCATGCTGGGTTTTAAGTCTTTTGAAGAAACCATATACTCTTTTTGTTGAGAAAAGGCACGATTCAGTATAAATGCATTGCCAAGAATGCCTTCTCTACTTCAAAATTTAAAACCAACCAAAGTACACAATCGTTCTCAGTATGCAAGGCACGGGGAAGCACAGGAAGGTAAAATCCCTGGCGCTCCGTTATTCCTACCGCTTAAGCGGATAGAAGACAGACAGGAAGGTTATGCTCCTCTGAGCTTTCTCATTCACTGCTTTATGAAGCCCTAGGGCATCACTTGCTCTACGAGAACTTTCTGGAGTGCTGTGCCTATTTTTGTGAAGGGACATGCTTTTTAAAATAATGTGCAAACTCCAGCATACGCGCTGCAATGAGCCTAGGTGGCTGACGACATTCAGACTGAGCACTTGTGAAAAATGACAGCCACCAGTGGGCAATTTGTCACCTGGGAGAGAGTGAAAATAGTCTGCAGTTCAATTCAATTGATTTGACCTGAAGATCAATATGCAAAGTAAAATTAGTGAAATGCAGTGTGGAAGAGAGGGCAAGACAGGCTTTGCAGTGCCTTTTTTTTTTAATAAAAAGAACAGATTTTAAAATGATAAAAATATATTTTTTAAAAAGTGAAGTTTCCAGCATTTTGAAAAAAGGGTTCCTGTCATAGTCAGGATTTTTGAGCATGATTTGCTGTCTTGCAGAACAAGGAGCACTGCAGGATGTGAGACCTCATTACCAAGAAACGAGATGGGGAATTGCCTGCGACAGGCAGCTGGAAGCAGATATTTTAACTAAAAAAGCACAAGTGTGCTCTGCCTTCTGCCACCTCACAGCTCTTGCCGCTGCAGCGGAGCGCTCACGCTGAAGGGAGCTCTGTCCTGCTACCGGGCTGCACAGCAGTATAAAAATGTATGCCACACCGCCCATTAGCAAGCTGACGCATTGCAGGGTATACGGCAGGAATCCTCAGGGAATACTCGGGGATTAGAAATAAAATGCTGCACAGATGGGATTGTTGGGTAAGGGAATTCCCTCTGCCCCATATAAGGCTTAGAACATTTAGAGCTGTTACATCAGTTGCCAAGATCAGGCCATTTTACCTACTTAAATATTTAAAGTTCAGGAAGAGAGACATGACATTTAAAAGGACTGAAAAGAAGGGACTGTTATAAAGACAGTTACTTGTGTTGCTCTATGCATATTTTTCCTCAACTCTCGCTCTCCCCTCTTTTTTTTTTCACATCACAAACGCAACACCTGCTAGGGAGGCAGAAGTACCTGCTCATACTGGGAGAAGGACAGAGCTATCACACAACCCATTAGAAGCTAAATATCAGACCCCATCTCTATGCATACTACTCTAAGATTAAACCATAATTACTCTCCCTATTAGGCCACTTCTCAGTCATCCACAGCGATAAATCTAGATTGGTTCTCCAGCAGATTACTGTAGCTGCAGCTGGGTCTGCTCTGGAGAAGCAGGTTGTGCATCCAGAAAAGCCTGTGCTGGTAAGTGTTTATGGGAAGCTAACGTGCCTGTCCTTCCCAGCCTGTCTTGTCATTGTTGTCCTGAGGAGCAACAGATCAGGTATCCAGAGGATTTGCAAAGGCCCCCAGGGCAGCTCGTG
This sequence comes from Rhynchotus rufescens, assembly GCA_032273925.1. Taxonomy (NCBI): domain Eukaryota; kingdom Metazoa; phylum Chordata; class Aves; order Tinamiformes; family Tinamidae; genus Rhynchotus; species Rhynchotus rufescens. The sequence continues at coordinate 35,860 of JAVCKT010020475.1, read as the reverse complement.
CTAATTCCAGCTGAATGCCAAGGGGAGCTGGACTTGACTTCTAAAGCCAGCACCTGACTTCGGCCTGGGCCAGTGCAAGGTATTAGCACCAGGGCACCAAGCTCATTGTTTGGCTCTACCAGCAGTCGCTTCAGGTTTCCCTCCATGTGACTGAGCTAGCTCCCAGTTTTATATTTATAATTGGGTTTCAAAATGCTTGTCAAGAATCCCTACAGGAATTTGTGAGACTCTCTCTTACAAAACATTTTGCTTCAGCTCCCTGCTGTTCCTGCTGCTACTATATGCTCTGTCAGAGGTTTGGTATCTCCTTTCTATCTGTAACAGATAGAGCTGATTTATGAAATAACCAGAGTCACAACACAGAGCTCAGGAGGCCCCAGAACAGGCTCCTAAATTCACCCTGAGAGGGGCACTGAGAGGCAGAGCGCTGCTGACTGGTATTTTATCTAGGATATTCCACAGACCCTCAGCAACAGACACCACACCCAGCCTCCCCTTTCCTGGGATCCTTTTCCAGGGTGTCACTCCTGCTGCCTCATGAACTCACCTTGCTGCAGCTGAAAGCCATTGCATCTTGTCCTACCCATCACAGACAAGATTAACAATCTCTTGCAATAGCACTTATTTCTTAAGACATATTTCTCTTGCATTCATTTTTTCCCCCCTTTCAGGTTAAAAAAATCCACAGCTTATCTCCTATACCTGCAGCCACTTTTTACACTCCTTTTTTAAGACTTTCTCTCTACAGTTTGCTATTTTCTTGAAATCTGAAACCCAGCAACAGCCACTGCTCCACATAAGGTTTTGTCCATGCTCATAAAACCCAAGGAATCCCTTCAGAGCTCTAGCAAGCTCTGCTGCCACTCTCGCATCATAAGATGGCAGTGACTTTCCAAAATATGACACTGTAGATTTATGTCCAGCTTTCACTACAAGGCTATTACTTCCAACAGAGCTTAGATCCATAAAAGGTCAAAAACAGTTAGGACTTGGCCAACATGCAGTCCCTTAAATAAGGTAACTGGCAGTCTCTGCCCACCCTTAATGTGCCCCGGGCAGAGAGTCTAAGGGCAAATGAAATGTTCTGCACAGCGTTAATTTGCTCCTAGCTCCTGAAGACTGTACTTGACAACTCCTGGAATAAAGTCTTCTGCAGGAAGACCTTACCCATCTCAGTGGCAGATTTAACAAATATTTTATCAAAAAAACAAATCAAGCAAGTATATTAAAAAGACATGCTTGTTTATGCATTTACACAGCCTTTGTTTTTCTATAGTATCTTTTATAGCAAGATTAAAGAACTTTAAAAAATTAATGTCCACAAGAAACAAACCAAACAAACAAAAAAACCATTTAGAATTCCTTTATCAGGTAGAAAAGCTGCAACTTAGAGAGGTTTAAAGGTAGCTACTTAAAACCACAGTGTAGGCTGATGACAGACTCTCTCAAACACAATCTTTCTTTTCTAGGCACATTTACTCTGAATCTGAAGAGGAGTTGGGCAACTGCATACTGCTTTGCAGTCCACAGTTACGCACCAAGTCCATTTTCCACTTGATAATGAGGAGCAAACACTATGTGGAAAAAACTGTTAGACAAAAAACCACAGGCAAAACTGATCTTGATCACAAAGCACAACTGCAGCCTGCAAGAACAGCATCAGCCTTTAACCCAGGCTCTCTGAAGGCACTTACCCAGACACAATACATGATTCTGCACATCCAATTAAGCCAGATACACTCTGGCAGAGGAAAATGAAAGCTTTTTAGCTCTTGGGGTTTGAAACTCACCTTTCCGCAAGCGACCATGGACAGAGCAAGCTGGTACCAGAGGTGGAATTCATCAAATGCAAACTTCATGGCTCTTTCCAAACACTGAGAAGTAGATATTGAAAGAAGTGTCAGATTCTTCTTTTTTTTTTTTTTAACATCTTTTTTCTAAGTCTGCTGCCATAGCATAGCTCAGAAATCAAATGAGGGGTGAACAAGGGTTTTTTTTTAAAAAAATATTTTTTTTAAATAAAAAATATCTTTTTCATCTCCTCATATATGGTGCTCTGCTAGTACACAGCATCATTCCAAATCAGGGCCATTTTACTCAAGTGCCTACATATAAATTAGTGTGGCACTGCAAACATTTCTATGTATATTTTTTGCTTGTGTTTCCATAGGCCTATAGCGATTCCCACTAATCACCATTATACTTTGCTTTCTCTTCACTTCCCCTACCAAGGGGCAACAATCATTTTCAAAAGACAGGTTTTTCTTGCAAGATTTGGGTGGGAGTTCCAGCAGAACCCAGCAGGAGGTACCTCAGAAAGCATGACGTACTGCCCTCTCCTGCCTAGCGTGATGCTGAGCAGGTCATAGACGGCCGAGGCATCCTGGAGGCTGACAGCTCGGTCGTCCTGCTGATCCGGGGCACGGCTGATGACTGCGTCCCGGTTGGCCTGGGCAAAGACACAGTTGGGGCATCAGACCTTGTGAGAACAAAGCAAGAGAAGCAGCACCGCCACAGAGAGTCCTACCTGCCCTCCACAGCACGGGTCATCAAGATGCCTTTTTTTTTTTAAATCCCCAAATAAGGAAGATGTTTCCCTGCAGGCCTGATGCCTACATCAGGCAGATGAAAGCAGGCCTACTTGCCTGCATCAGGCAAATTCAGGAAGATGGCTGCATGTTCTGAAAGGAATTGCTGGCAATAACTTCATCTTGATTTATTTTAAAGAATTAAAGCGATTTGAGCAGGCCTGCCATATAAGATTCTCCAACAGGCAGAACCCAAGACCGCCCTTAAAGCCATTTCTGATTGTCTGCAGTTGTGATAAAAATGTCTATCTGCTGAGAATGTAGCTGTCTTCTGCTCCTGAACTTTGTTATCTCCCAGTGCATGCTGCTGTTTTAATCTTTTCTGCTACTTGCTTATTTATTTATTTATTTTTTAAGAATGTTACCTTGATCGTCAGATTTTCTCACCAAAGGTCTGGCCAATGTAATAGCAAAGAATTAGAGTATATAATAAGCATTCTATTATGCATAACCTTTCACTGCATTACTCAGTCTATATCAATTTAAAAGAAATAATGCTTCTCACAAAGTTACCAGTCCAGCAATTTCTAAGAAACATTCCAACGTATCAGGCCACATGAGACTGAAATTCATGTCAAGTCCCTAGCCTGTTCTCTGAGGACTAAGAGAGGAGAAAAAATTATGCCAGAGTAATGAGAAAAGTCTCTCTTATTTCAGCCTGTGCAGCTGTTACTGCAGATGGCCCAACCTGGGAGCAGGGCAGAGCTCTCTGCTGCTGCAGCAGCTCTGACCGACAGTCCGGACACCGTCCCTGCCCTGATCTTTCCAGCTGCAAGGGCTGCAACATGAGACACTCAAGTCTAGACATCTAAAAGATTAGGAAAATTAGGAGATTGCCAAGAGTTTCACCTGAGGCAAAAACAAACAAATATTGCTTCTTCCCTAAAGCAGGCAGGCTATGAGATTTGTTTCATAATACTTATTACTATAATCTTATGTCTATGTCTTTTAATTGCAGAGAGATTTTCTTTTTCCTAAAAAGGTTAAACATGGGAATTAAGTGTGATAAAAATTTCCAGAATATGCAGCTCTTAAGGCCCACGCGCATTTCATTATGATTAAGCTGCAGCTGCTCCATCCTGATATTATCTGTGTAATGCCCCAGTTCCAAGTATTCTTCCTCAGAGCCTCCAGCCGAGACAGCAAACACAATTACTGACAAGTAACATCCTCACAAGCAAGGGCTAAATGGCGACTGCAGCTCAAGGCAAACAGAGCAAGTTCAGCCCAGTATATTGCATACAAACATACAGCAATTAAATATTCTTTAGCAGCAATTAAAATATTCGTTTCCATGTTGCTACAAAATGTATGTTTTGTGATTTAAAAAACTGTTTCAGAAAAGGTTTCATGAAAGACTGAAGCCAACTTCAGACAAATCTTGCAAATAGAGCAGAGAAACATAATTCATTTGTCCTTCAAAAAAAAAAAAAAAGGTGCTTTACTAGGCTTAATCTGAGATTGCTGCCATGAAAGAGAGGAGTTAAAATCAAAGCATATACATAATAATCTCAAGATTGCTCCTCTAAAAAGAAAGCTAAAGAGGCATATTTAGAATGATCCTTATTGCTAAGTGAATCCTCCTACGTATATAAAAATGCATTAACAAATTTTCTGCACCAGTTACATTGTTATGACAATTGTTTGTAGAAAATAGCTACTGAGATAGCACCCCCATGCTCTGTAATCTGATAATCAAACACATATCAGAGTCACTTATAGTCTGATGCTTTTTTTGGCATCCAGCTAATATCAAACTGATTTTTAAGTTGATGCATTTGTGAAGACAGAATATTAATTGATGAATGTTCATTAATTCCTGCTAACAAATATTGGTGCTACATGTACCATGTCCATATCCTGCCAGAACATGTCACATTTTACAAGCAAACAACATGCTAAAATTGACCATTATGCAGAACATGCTGTACTTTCCCTAGACAGACAACACTTAACAACGTGCTCCTAGGAAAGGCCAATATTCCAATAAAATCATCATAAATCTGCTTACTTTGTTCAAGCTTTCAAGTCGCAAAGCCAGAGCTGGTCTGTAGTCTATCGCTCACCCTCCCCTGGCATACGCAGGAGTTGCCACTGAGCAAACTCATCAAGTCACCTGCATCCCAACACGAGCTCTTACAGCAACGTAAATGCTGACCCTTTTTCCAATGGCAAAGCCCAGTCATTGAGTATCAAGACAATGCTCTTGCATTAGCCTGGAATTCCAGGGGACAGGGCTCGGAGAAAAGTAACAAAATAGTGTAAATGTCCTATCAAACTCTCTGACCATTAACAAGAAGGTGGAGCACATCACCTGCGACAACAGCCATCATCACGAGGCCCAAGGGGCCGCTTACACACAGTACAATGCAGGTATGCACAGTACAAGTATGGTCAATGGTACATACAGGAGGCTGCAGAAAGGAAATCTGAATCGTGGTTTCTGAAAACCCACTCAGGAAAAATCAATATGCTTCTATGGTCTGCCTCTCAAAATGCATGGTACTGGGATCTGCATTACCATTAGCCAACCTCAGTTTATTGGCTAATTTCAAGCGGACAGGGAAAAATCCTGGCACAGGTGCTGCCTGTCTCCTGCTTCAGTCCTTCAACCCCGAGCTACTCTGCAGGGCTCTTCAGGGCCAGTGAAGGCAGCACAGCCCTGTGGGACTCTCAGAGGGGCAGGAATGTGCCCCGCTCAGCCCCTCATGCCCTGCCTCGTGCCCCGCTGCACCCTGCCAGCCCTCCTACATCCCTCGCATGACAGTCACAGCCTGTGACATTTAGAGCATGTTTATTGCCCGCCTCTGCACAAAGGAAGAGCTGCAGCAAGTGCAGCTGGCCATTACCTCAGCAGCTGCTATGCGCGCAGCTACGCTGCAGAAAATTAAGTTTTACCACTGCAGAGAAGTGCTGCTTAATACAACACCAAGCAATCACATGCACTATAATAGAGCATATTCCACGCACAGTTATGAAGCATCTTTAACTGCTCAATCTTATACATGGCACTCCTCACACACGCTTTTTTTTCTTTCATTAAAGTTATTAAAATCTGTGGGCCTGCTGCCTGCCCCCTAACTCGAGGGCATCCTAACATTCAACTTGTGCCTATTCACAGTGGACATAATTGCCACTCCACCACAACCATATTATATATAGAAAGGCAGGGTGTTTTATGCAGTGCACTGTAATCATGTAATTGGTGTGGTTCAGTACTGACACTGAGAGGGGGAAAAACCAAATGCCACGTATGTCAGGTTGACAACAAACCTCTGAATTCATGCAATTCATATCTGTAGTGCTAAGGGCTGGGAAATGTTTAGGCCACATCCCCAGATTCTTCATTGTACTGGCTGCTTTGCTGCTACTGCCAAGAAATGAATGAGGTCCTCAGAGCGGCAGAGATCCATTCACACTGGAGAGGCTCTGGGCTTTTCATCTAGGTTACTCACACTCTCTACCAAGCCCTTGAAGGCTCCCTCATTAACACACACAGAAAATATTCCGGGTTGATTGCTGTGCTGCAATGAAAACAGGAGGAGGTGGAACAGGCAAGCAGCACAGCACTCCTGAGCACTCGGAAGAGCGCTCTTGCACATCACAGCTGCCTCCATTTCGGGCCAGGAACACAGAAAATGAAGACTGCATGACCTGTGTGGCATCTGCCTCATTTCTGGCAGGCAAAAGCTTGAATTATTCATACATCATTCAGATATCCCTGCAAAACAGCCGACAGATACAAATTTATATTTTTGGGAGGCCAGATTACACTTACCTCCAGCACAAACAGAGCAGGGACTGGCAAAGGCTTTTGCCTGTGTCAGCAGCACAAGAAACAAGAAAGCCACTCTGCATCAAGAGACATCTGAAACTGTAGGAAAGAAGCAAATCTCATCCTCGAAAGAAATCACCACCTGTCTAACTTACTGAGGATTTGGCTCACAAGTGAGGGTATTGATTCTAAACATTGTTACTTCTTTTTCTTTCCCTCAATGAGTTTCTTTTGAGTAAAATGTATCAGTAGTTTAGAGACAACAGAATTAGATACCTACTATAAGCTGCCAGAAAATGACCATGCAAATAAACAAAAAATATGGGGGGGTTGCCCATATTTGCCCATATATGCTGTTGCCCAGCAACACAGTCAGTTTACAAAAATGAATCTGAGACTTTAATCATCCTTGAAAAGCTAATAACATGCAAATACTCATTTTCCTCTAGTTATAGCATTTGTTAATAAAAATGACTACTGTATCTTTTATCAGGTATATTTTAATGGCTCCTGGTACAGCAGAACTCCTTCTGGAAGCATCACTGAGGAGAGCAGCCCCATTCCCAGGGAAGGAAGTAAGGAAGCAACACAGCAAGCAGAGTAAGACTGTGCGGGTACTGTCTCATTTATCCAAGCCATATTTTCTCCCAGTAATCTCCATTTAGAAAGTTGCTACCTTGCAAGTATTTGCATCTGCCTTGCAAGTTTGGAAACAGGACTTATTAATGCAAAGCAGAGGTGAGGTGGGGAAAAAAAAACATTCTCTACCCTATCCTAGAAACCCAGAATACAGTTACTTATTCAAGAGGAAACTACCAGAGAGATGCACGTCCCACTGGAACATTCTGCAGTCCATCACGGGCGCGGGCCTGGAAAGCAGAGCTCTGCCCTGCAGAGCTTGCAGACCAGTTAGGGAGCCACATGGGCTCATGACTGGGAGGGCAACACAAAACTGACTAGATCAGGACAGGAACCCAGAGTAGCCAACCCTGTTTCCCAGTCACTGTGTTGAAAATTGAATGTGTTAAATCCTGTTCCCTAAAAGCAGTCTCACAACTGCAAGTTTGCTCCCATTAGCAAAAAGACAAGAACAAATCCTAGTATTTTACTTTCCCGTTCACCAACTGCTCTATGCTCTTGGGCTCTCTAAGGTCAAATTGCCTCTAGGGATTCAAATAGGAGATAAGACGGGGATGACCTTTCTAATCTTTGTTGCCCAGACAGAGAATTTTTTGGTTTTGCATAAAAAAGTTCATTTTCAGTTTGGCTGAAAAACAAAATAGAACAACCCAAACCACTGTTACCTGTTTGGTGGAACCACACCAGTCAGAAGCTCTAGCAGTAACAGCCACCACTGACCAGGGCTGAAAAGGAATTCTGCACTGTTCTTTAGACCCCATGCTCAAGAATAGAAGATTTCTGAATGTAAATAAAGAACTCTATTTTTTACCTCAAAAGTAAACACAAAACTAATAGCAAGTGCCCCATTCTGGGCTCTGAGAAACTTTTGACTGATTTAGAGGCAGCACAGTCACCTCAGAGGGCTCTGTGGAGCAGTTACTAAAACAAACAGAACTGCAGTTAGGGCAAGTCCTGAGGACCCCCTGCCTGCAGCCCCAAGCCCCGCAACACGGGCTGCAGAACCGGGGCCGTCCCCGCAGCACAAGCTGCTGCTTTGGATTGCTGGGCTAAAGCCAACGAGCAACGGGACTAGCAGTTTAATAACAAGCCAAACCACTTGCCAATGCCTGACAGGAATACGTATCATCCTAAGCTTATAAAGACCGTCACAAACTGGCTGCTGCTGGGGTTTGAAGGAAATGCATTTTCCCTTCAAACGCAGCCACACGCACAGTGCAATCTGGGCTCTGCGTAACAAATGAGAACCCAGCCATGAGGCCTCAAACCCCCCTAAAACAGCCCTGACGGTGGCAACCTCCAGACTGCCTGATTTGTTTCCCAAGATTCCTTCAAGAGGACTCCACAATCAAGCATGGGAACTAAATAACAACTGTCACTGAGAGCAGCCCTCGCCAAACCCAACAACTGGGATGCTTCTCAGCATTCACCGAGGTGCCTTAGCTTAGAAAAATAGGTCCCAGTTTCAACATGACAGAAAGAATATAGAAAACAGCTCCAAAGACTGCCGAGGGAAAGCCAGTCCTGTTTAATGTGAAGCTATAGGGACATTTTAAGCTAGAATTTAAGAATTCTACTATGCCATTTGTCCACTGAAAAAGAAAAAAAAATCCCCTTACCTAGTTGGGCTCAGAGGCAGAGCCAGTGAAACTGGATTGGTCAGGGACAGAGAGGAAACATTTGAGCTGTTTATTTCTTCAAAAACATACAACTCAACACACAACCATGTCTCCTCCTGTGTTCATGGAATTTCTCGTGCATTTGCTTTGTGCTTCCATGATGATGCTCTTCCCCAGCAGGTCTTTGCTCTGCTTGTTCCTCACGTGCTGAGGGTGCTTCTGAGGGCCCTACCTGCCCAATTCTGCTCCACTTCAGCTCCTTTTGGAGTGCTCAAAGTCAGGAATGTGCATCTAGACTGGACAGTTTGCCTTACAGTCCTGCAAGGGACTATGCTATCGTTGCACTATGTCATGTACTAAAAAAAATTACGCCCCTTGTTACTGTAATGGCAGAACTGCAGGCAAATGTTTATGGTTTTCAAATATATTTGAAAAATCAGACTGCTCCTTCTACGCCTTTATGTAAGAAACACATTCCTGTTGCAGGTTATTTCTATACACGCATCCTATGTTTTCCTTAACACAACGATAAACTCCCAGCAAGCCTAATGCTAAAAGCCCCCACAATGCTAACACAAGAGGAAGGCTCTGGTTTTGGTTCCCCAAAACCCAGAAAAATCATTTATGGTTCCTCCAGCCCTTCACTATGGAATCCTTAGTCATTTATTGCTTTATGTAGAGCAGATCAAAATGCCTTGCATTTACCTCCAGAAAGCCCCCATATACAGAAGACAGCACTAAAGCAAGCACAAGCTTTCTTACTTAGCCCTGCAGCGAGCACAGTAGTCCAGATCCTATCAACAGCATTTTTAGGCTGCTTCTTTCACAACATAGTCATGGGATCAAGCTGCTACTTCACATACTACTGAACAGAACAGGGAAAATTTACTCCCCTTAGCAGCACACAACTGCAGCATTCAAGGCCCCATATGGCCTTTCTGACAGGGAGTCCAGTGCTGGAGGAGGCTGTAGCAGCTGGTGCTGACCCCGCTCCAGATCCCTGACCCTGTCCTCCTGCTCGGAGCAGCCCTGCAAAGCTCTGCTGACAGGAGCTCTTCTGAGCTTCATCCGAACCCTAACGCTGCTTGTGATACTCTAAAAGCAGCAGCTCACAGAGTCCAAGAAATAAATGCATTTCCACACTTTCAGTTGCAGAAAGACCTTATAACTGCAGAGAAGTCCTTGAAAGCATAAAGCAAGTGTACTGCAGAGGCATCAAGTAGAAGGCAAAAGAGATGTGAAGTATAATCATGCTCAAATGAACGTGGTTAAATCAGTGTCGTGTTTTGTGGGGTTTTGCTTCCTCATTTTCTTCTTTAATTCCAAAGGTAAACTATATAAAATTGTTAAGTTTTTCAGAATTTTGGAAGTAAGGAGAAGCCTTGAGCGCAAAAAAAAAAAAAAAAAAAAAAATATAAACAAGTAGCCAAAAATAAAAAAGGAAGGGTCGTATTTGCCTGACATTCTCTTTCACCTTGCCCGAAAGCTGTCTGCAAGCTCTTCTGTAACAGAGTCAGTGATGCTCAGAGATCTTCAAATTTCACTTTGACCACAAACGACTACCCAGAATTTAAACAACACTCTCTACACATTTCCAGATTAAAAAACCCCTTCAGTTTTCCTGTAGGTTTGTATTTTCGAACAGAAAGGTACCAAAGGTTATTTTGTCATTTTCTAGACAAGTGTTTTCCCCTGCTTTTGCCCTTCCTCTCAGAGAGTTTTCTCGGAAACTGATGTTATAAATAGAAGAAGTCTATTTGTTTCAGTGCAGTTAGTAATGAATGTTTCTGCACATGACAAGACCCTCTTTATCACCAGCACCATAAATAGCAAATGCTACTCAGACTGAAACAGCTAAAACGTTATCCCTGCAAATTAAGGCATAACAGGTTATTGTACACTGCAAACATCCAGCAGCAGAAACCATCGTCATGCCTCACATCAATCAAAATTATAATTCCTCCCATTCTTGATCCATAGGTCCACACGTTTGGAATGTTTGAATGGAAACATCTGTCACCTGAACATTACTTACAACTAGGGTAAGGGCAAAAATTTCCCCCTACAGAAATCAGTCTCAAAGGGTTCAGAGTATTCTGGCCAAATTCAGCAAGGGCATGCATGCGTATATTTCAGTTGAAGTATACTAATCCAAACAAAGATAACAGGCCCACTGTGATGCTTAAAATTAAGTATGTATTTGAGAGGTTAAGTCAAACAGGAAGAGTTAGAACACTATGGGATTAGCCTCAAATAGCTTCATAAGGTTCACAGACAAAAATCTGCGAGAGTTTCATACACTTTCATTCACTTACTTCCATTCATTCTTAGGCCCTAAAAACATACAGCTTATTTCACTCAATTCTGTATTTCTTGGTAATAAACATTTCCCCTCTCTAAAAGACAAGAGCATTCTACTGAACTCCTCCTTTAAGGAGCTATTCACATTGTAATAGCTGTCAGGTAGAATACCAGTAAGAGAAGAAAAACAAATAAAACCTTTTAGGAGTATCACAAATATATGGAAGATTGCAACATAGGATTACATACTGGTAGTCTTTAGTGTTATACTTCTCTTTTTGTCTTTATTTTTAATATACGTTCTGCATGTTCAGGAGCATCAGAGAGCTTATCAATTTAATGCTCTTTTGTTATAAGCAATGTAATTATTTGTAAGCAGAAGAAATAATGTAAGTGAATATTCAGGGAGAAAATTTTTGCCAGCTTAAGCCCCTACAAACACTTTCAGAAACAAAATAAATAGAAAAAAAAGATATGCTCTTCTTGATAGTTCCCCATAATCCTCCACTGAAGTTCTGTTTAGTAAATATGGTGTCACTAAGGAAGAAGAAACAGCATTTCCTGTCCTGCAGCTGACTGTTTCTGGCTATCTGAGAAAGATTTTGTAAATGGGGGTTCTTTGTACTGTGCAAAAACGCTCCAGCAGACTTGCCATGGAAATGCTAGATATACCCGCATGCCACTATTATTAGAAACCCATTTTTGGCTTACCATAGATTCACTGATTAAGAGGAGGAGAAGAGCCTCTTCTACGTTGTCTTGAGGGCAGTACAGGCTGAAAGACAGAACATGTTTTTTGAAGGAGGTCAAGAATTATCCTATCAGCCTTTTTCTCATTTCACAACAGCCACAGTAACTCGAAACATCTCATGCATGATTCATTTGTTAGGCAATAGCTTCTTTTGCAGGTTCACACAATTAAAAGCTCTACAACATATCCTAGACGAGCTATTCTGAACCGTAAATAGATTACTTCCTTTTCACAGCAAAGACAGCTATTTGGTTGTTTTTTCTTCCTTCCTGCGAAAAAAAAAATATCAAACACTCCAGGTTTAATGTTTTATTTTTATAGTAGACCTTTTGATGAGAAGTTAAAAATGAAAGCACACAGAATACCTACATGAATCCGTGACATAATTAGCAATACCAAAGAGGGCTCACTCTTCCTCCCGACAAACTAAAATAACAGAAAGTGCTTACTTCTCTCCTGCGTATAGCTGAGGCCTCCGATGAAGAAGACTGCTAGCGTAAGACTGATCTTCCTTGCTCATGAACTCGGGAAGAGGGTCGGATAAAGGGCTCCAGTAACAGTCTTCGCTTAAGGAATGGAGAAGCACTTGGGCTAGCTGCTTGGCTGCAGTCTAAAGATGGGTGAACAACATGGGAAACAGGCATCAATGAAGCCTTCTCACCCACATGATCAACCTCTCCCCACTTCCCATCCTGGGAGGCAGGCGCACCAGCAACAGTACAGAACTCTGCACTCTTCAGCTGAGAGATGCAGCAGCTAAAACTGCTGATAAAAAAAGTCAACAGCAGCAGTCAGTTGCTTCCCTCCTCTGGAAAGACTCCCCTTCTGTGTTTACATAGTCCTAGTGCGAGGCAGTATGGAAACACACACACACACACACACACAGGCATCAACACAAAGAAGTCTGATTAGCAAATGTGGACAAGTGCTGACCACATGGACAGCTCAAACCATCATGCAGACGTTATTACATTATAGTATGACGGCTGCTGCTTTTGCAGCATCAGGATTTGCACGCAAAGCTCAGCCCAGAGGTTGCTTCCTATCCTGAAAGGACAAATCTTTAGCTGCCCGTGTCTCTCTTCCTGAAGCTTTAACAGCTTTATCTCAGTACTGCTTCTCTTCTCTTTTTGTTGCAATAACAGAGCGAGAAGAGAGTTAGAAACCTTACAGCCATATCCATGCCTGTTTTGGGCAGCGAGTAGGCTAATGGGCCCTGAATACCTGCTCTCCAGCTCATAGCCCTAACACAACACTCCAAAGCTGCCAAGCTTGGTCCAAAATGGGGCAAGTCAACTTTATTTTTCCAAACTACCTTTGGCATTTGTTCTTTTTTAGGCACATCAAATAGATCTAAACTTTTGCATCATAAGCAGACATGCATGGAAACATGCACTGAGAAGTCAAAAGCAATGGTATCTTTTAGGAATTGTAAAAATCACTGCACACTTTACTATAAACCAAATATAGCATGGAATAGATGTAAACACACTTTCTCTCCTTATACTTACTTTTTATTCACAGTTTACACTTCAAGAACTGCACACATCCCCTGTAAGAAAAGCTAGACATAAAAGATGCAGTGTGAAGCCACCAAGAGTGACTTCCCTTTTAAAACCAGGAAGGGCATGATTGATCAATTCAAGTATGGCATCTATAGGATCAAATCCATCACTCAAGTTAAAGAAAGGTCTTGTTACTAGATTCAGGAAAAAAAATGCTTTTGATGTAAAGCTCTGTTTTTATCTTGACACAAGAACTCACCAAGTTAGTCCAAAATGCAACTGCAGTAGTGAGCATCTTCTTAAATACCAGAAAGAGGTTTCATTGACACATGCAGCAAAACAACAAACTGTTTTGAACATCTGGTGGTCCCTCAAAGTAATCGTTTCTCACACGAGTCTCTGGAAATCCCAAGACCTCTATGTGCTCTTACTGGCAAGTTACAGAAAAGCTTCTGTTTTTAATTGAGCTTTTCTATGCTTTTAATAGCAAGTAACCATGAGCAAAATGGCCCTAGGCACTGCAACATTAGCCAATATAATTTTACCATCTCAATGTGTAATTATTTAGTCAGTTTTACCCTGAGGACTCAACTCTCCTATTTTTTTCAATAGCCTTAGAGGGAAGGGGAAAAAAACATGGCAGAAATGAAAAGATTTCTACTGGTTTGCACAAAGCTAGGAACACAATTTGGGAAGAGCCTTTCAAGACAAGCACCAAATACTTCCAGTGTCTTTGCCTAACATACACTTTAACATGGTAGCCTGTAAATTAGCTTCACTCTTGTTCTGAGCAAGACCAAACAAAGCAGAACAGGTCAAGACTCTGATTTATGTTATTACTGCCTTTGGCTAAAAAAAGCATCATTATGCTTAGAGTACACTGTGATCCCACAAATGAGGGGAAAAAAATCATCCTGTGTTTCACTTTCATGCTTGAAAAACTTGTTTAATTAAGCACGTTCCTGCCTTTGCCCTCTTGACAGCTCTTTAAAAATAAAGAAGTAAATGAAAATACAACTTCCAGTAAAATGGCAATGGCAGGAAAAGCTATTGGATGAACACTTGCAAATTTCCCCTTATGGATAAATCCCCTCTGGGGTGTTTTACAGCTCTCCCAAACAGCACGGGGACAGGAGCCTTCATGTGCCACATTCTGTTCCGGTACAGGAACAGCAGATGGTCACATTCATTTCAACAAAACAATAAAACAGGCAAGCAAGAAACTCCCCTGAGTCCTGATCTCGATCTGGAAGAGGATGTGACCACTTGAGTGTGACAATTATTTAAGCTACCTTTTCTAATGCCTCACACAAGCTCCCGCACACATCTGTACCCTTGACTAGATAGAAGGTAATATTAAGGGAACAAAATGAATAAATAAATAAACCATCTCCAGCATGGCAGTCCCAAAATACAGAAAAGTGACAGAAATGAAAAACATCCCAGGCCTGGGAAATGCAGGTGACAGAGTGCCCCCCCACATGCTTTCTATAGGCACTCTCAGGTTTGTCCTGGATCTGCACGCGAGTTAGACATGCAGGTCACTGGAACCTGCCACTCTCCACCTCCAGACTGCAAACCCTGCCTGCCTCCTTCTCAGAGCTTCTCTGGGGTCACACAAATGAAGCTGACCAAGCACAAAGGTCGGTATATCAATAGTTGTGGTTTTCAGCTTGCAAAGTTTTCATTCATGTTCTTAAAACAGCTGTCCTCTATGCTGTTGATTTTGCCACCTCCAGAGTAACATCAAGGCAAGACCTTTTAAGGGGAGATAGGGAAGATCTATTTAAAGGTCTAAGCAATTAAATGGGCATCAAAATAACTTTCTCCATAATTTCTTTGCTAGAGACTCCGAATAAAAGAAGGCAGAATGCCAGTAACTCCACTCCCCCTCCTCAAAAAAGGAAAAATAAAATCATCCTGGACTGTACCTCATTGAAAGGACCTTTACAAGAACACTGAAATACATCAGGATAAATAAGACTTACAGATTCTTACAAGAGAAAGAAGCACTAAGTGCTGCTACATGCTCAAGTAAACACTGTGCACACATGCACAGAGGAAAAAAAGGGAAAAAAATACGACATTATCACCTGGAGACAGCAATGTCAGACTGAATACACCCCCCTTTGTACTACAGCTAGCAACCACACTGGAGAAAAGCAGCAAGGCTTTCAGCAGAAAGCAGCCCACATGGCCAGGTCCAAAGGCTCAGCAGTTTCATTTGGACAGCTCCTTGAATTAAGTGCATCACTACACACAACACTCCCAGGAGACCAACAAAAGCAACAATCAACAGAGGAAATTTTTTTTGTCCTACTGTCACAGTTAAGGAACAGAGAGAATTTCTGCATTAGCTAATTACACCTCCTTCCTCTCTCCCATTCATTCCTCTTACCATTTTGAAGGTCTGAGTAGCTTTTGTTTCCACAGTCCGTAAGACTTCTCGTAGACTCCTCATTCCTTTCACAATATTTCTAAAGGAGAAGGTAAAAAAAATTAAAATATAAAAAAAATTAGAACAAGAACACAGAATACGTTTGACATGAAATAATCTTACGATGAGCCAAAGCTGGGCAACAAGCTTGACATTGAAGCCAACAACCCAAGCAAAGTGCGATGGCTGCAGCAGGCAGGATGCCGACGGCGACGCGAGTCGCTCGGCGGCACCACTAGGACGACGGCGGCGAGCGAGGCAGCGACTGGAGCTGCCTGCTCCAGATGGCTTCCTAGGAGAAGATCACATTCACGTTTGAGGAACAGAGGGGACATTTGGAAGCCTTTCATAGCTCATGTTTATAAAGCAGATGCTTCCTCTTAAAAGCATCCTCATGCCTTGTCATACATACAGACTGCACTTGTTTGAATTATACTGAGCTTGTGTGATGCTTTCAAATGACGATTCCTTTTAGGTGGTACTTAAATGCCTCGTGCCTGATGGTCCAGGCACATGATGAAACTACAGATGTTTAAGCAGCTTATTATCAGGCCGCTGAGTTGTAACTGTCTGCAAGCAGAGCTTAACCTGCAATGAGAGGGGTAAGCTAAAAATCACGTTACTTTGCGTACACCATGAGCAGCTCAAGCATCCTTATTGTCAAATGGTATCTTAATAGTGCATGTGAGTGCTGAAAGAGAAGGCAATACGAAAAGTTAAATACTGAGCAGACTGAGTACCACACTTGCAGCCCGGAAGCTCTCCTAGTATAAAATCTTGGTCTTTATACCAGAAGAGCTACAAGAGATATAAGATAGCTACTCATTTTCATGGACAGGTGGAAACTGTTCTAGTAGTTTGTATTTCACTGGAAAGTCGTGATTTTTCTGCTACATCAACCACATAGGCTGAAAAAATAGGATAAAAAAATCAGTGGAGGTTTATCCCTCTCAAAATAACTTCTTCTCATTTTTTCTTCCACTAGATCTGAGGTAAATAATGGCCTTGATGTTTATCAAAGATAAAAAACAAAGTTTTTTGTTTTCTTTTGTTTGGTTTTTAAGCTACTTGGACTTCAATGTTTCAGCATTCTCCAATTACAGGGCAAAGATGTTGAGTAGATTGGCAGGGTGGAGGGGAAGACAATATTTACACACATATGCAACTGTGGACATTAAAGTGAAGAAAGCAATTAAGCCACCCAAAGCCAATAGAACTGTTCACACATTGAAAATATACCAGTTCTGAAATTACTGTTACCTCCTGAGCAACTTCAGACTTCCGCTTCAGACCAAAGAAGGGAAAAACAACACAAAGTCTGTCAAGAAAGCCCGTGCAGGTTGCTGAGGAGAGGAGAGCAGCCTGGCTGAGACTGTCCTGCCTGCCTTCGCTCATTAGATTCCACTATAAAGCAACTCGGAAGTGGAGCTGCTCTCTCAAAGGGTCCCTGCAGCGGAAGCCTACAACATCTCAAACACAAAGGGAGGCTGCTTGCCAACCGACAGGAAGGAGGAGGAAAGAGAAGGAAGCAACAGTGCAAATGTGTTCCTCAGTAGGCATTTTCATCAGGGAGTTCCAAAGTAATTCAGGTCCCTAACTTGAGAGGCCATAAAGAAATATGATACCTTATAAATGCTTAACACCTGTTTTTCAGAAAGCCGGTCTCTTTAACAGCAGCCCACGCAGAGCTTCTTTAACTAACTACTTTCCCTTCTTTTCCTACAGGAAACTACTTTTCCTTGGAAAGCCCTGGCTTTTCCCTTTTGCATGTGAAACTCCCTACATCCTTCAAATGCTGTTAAACAAAAGCACCACAGGTGAATTCTATTTGCCCCAGGGAATAGAATTGGGCTACTAGGAGTAGCCCAATACAGCTGTAGTCCAGAGACTCCACAGGAGCATCAGGCAGTAATACTTTTTCAGTAGTATGAAATAAAAGGACATCACAGATGAGCCTCAACTCCACAAGTCAGGAGAGAGAAAAGAAACATGCAAAAAAAAAATCCCAAGCCCAGTGCAAATCCTAACAAGACAGCAGGCTGGTTCCTGCAGTAAAGACATCTGCCTGCCCACAGTCTGCAACCACATCAGCAATGTTGCTCCCTGAAAGAATAAAATGAAGTCTTTCTTAGGAGAGTGCAGCAGGGCAAACAATTGCAGATTTGCCTGCAGCAACACAGTATTTTTAAGTGCATATGCTGAGTGTTTGGGATTTCCACAGCTGTAAGACTTGCTGCTCCTTACAGGGGAGGAGAAGGAGGGACTCTTGCTTGTGTGGATGCTCACAAAGGAGGTGTACCAGTGCCTGCTTTTCATTGCAAATTTTAAAGAGAAAATGCATCCCTGATCCACTCTGAAAGGCTGCCAGCAGGAGCAAGCACCAACAGGAGAACACCACAGATATTCCTCAGTTCATCTGCCTGATATGGGCTCTCCTGAAGAGAGAGAGTCGCTGCTGATCTCTGTACACATGTAGCAGTGGGAAGGAACATCCCAGCCTTCAGGAACTCCCCCTGTCAGCGTGGGCATCCAGGGCCTATTTTCCACCTGAAAGCCACAAGGAGAACAAAAGTGTTCCTTGGAGCTGCTCAGCGTCAGGCGGAGGAATTCATCATACACATGAAAGCTCTTCTCCCCTTCCCCCATTTCCCTTCTCCCTGAGCACATCCCAATGGCTTCTGTGCCCTCTCGTGGCAGAAACGCTCACCAAGATGCGACACTGCATGGAGGGACAAGCTGCACATTCCCAACTCCGCACATCTCCCTCCCACTGGCCCTTCAGGCTTATTGGCCCAGATTCCCGATTTGTGCTGGAAACAGGAGAAGGAGACTGTTGTATCTGAGCAGCTCCACAGCAAAAACAGGATGGTTTTTTCATCTGGAGACAGGCTCAGGGAACATTTTGCTGCCATTGCAGCAATGCAGTTTATAGCCAAGACAATGCTTAATTCACACAGGTATTTTGATTTCCAATTACAATCCTGTAGAGGGTTTTTTAATCCCTCTCAAAAAAAAAGCCATCATTAAAATATCGTGGGCAAAGAGCAAGCAGTGCCCAGAATTGCAGCTAAAAAGCGCACTGGACACACTGAACTCAGAGATTAAATGTAAAATGTTGCCAAATAAAATGAAAAGGAGCAAATTCGTTATTCAAAAGGTGCTTCAATGCCGTATGTTTTAAATGAGATTTTATTACCTAGCTAATGAGTTTACTGGCAAGAGCTGAGCCCTTTGTTTGCTATGCAGATGGCAACAGGTAACAGCCTAATCAGTCCCCACCCATTGGGTTTTACCCCATGGTAAAACCACAAAACCTGTTCCCTCTTACTCAGATGATACTGGGTCTATGCCTCACACTTAGAGCTCCACACTGTCTTGGTACAGGAAGACATTTGACTGAAATGGTCATTTAATATGCTTACAGGTGCCACTTCACAGGACTTTTAATCCTGGCTTAACTTGAAAGAATGGGTACTACTATTCATTATTCCATGTAAATTCATTCTTGGGGAAAGAAACCTCAACAAAACGAACTGACAATAAGAGCAACCTCCTTACTAAATGATTCAAAAATGGTATCAATTTTCTAAAAAATTTATGATTTTTGCTCTGATTGTTTCCACTTTTCTTTCACTTTCTCCTATTTCCTCCTGCTTCTGTATTTCAGCAGAAAACCTGAATACACAACCAAAATTAACTATTTTCAAAGATGACTTGCTAATAATTAAACTAAAAGGAAATGCTGCAAATGGCTGGTCAGTAATACTACACACAGAAAAATGGAAAAAAAAATCAGCATTTGATTCTCTGAGAACAGGTAGGTGCTATACTATTCACACAGGGGTAAGAAAGGATGGATTCTTTTAAGTACTATTTACATACGTACGTATAAAATCTTATATCTGCATGTAAGGTATTTATATATCCTTCAAATCATATTTACAGTGGTAATAAGGGTGTTCTTTTCTCACCGCCAATTCCTTCATGAGCTAACAGATTTATGTTCTGAAGATGCATTCGCACTTGAGGGCAGCAACCTGGAAATGCCACCTGGAAATGGCCACATACTACGGTTTTTTTATCGTTCTTGAAAAGGTTTCCCACAGCTCAAGCTCACTGTAAGCTTGCAAATACCAACTCCTCTTGTCGTTCTGAGGTTCATCAAGACCTGTATTTCAGGGTCATAATATCCTGGAGTAGAGTGTTTCCTGGATGTATTTCCTCAGGTAAAAACGCACAAATTTTCAGGTTTGACCACAACTTGAGGGGGAAAACAAACAAACAAACTCCCACACCATCAAGTGGTAACAGAAAAGCCCTCAAGAACTTTAGAGCTCTAAACCAAGCCCTCTAGCTTGGCTTAGCACTCAGCTTCTAAAGGCACTCATCAGTGATTGAATTCCACCCTCTAACTCTGTGGTCAAACTCTCATCTCCATAGGAAACAGAGCGGTGCTAGAATAACAAAACTGTTCAACTCCACCCTACTTGAGGGTGAAGAGAGACAGGGATTTAGGATGGAAGAAAGGAAACTGAGGAAACTTGAAGTAAACTAGCAACAATGATGGACAAAAAAACAGTGCAATACAGACACAACGGAGTAAGGCTTGCTCTAAGACAAAGCATTCAACATTATCTCTTATTATATCCTTTTATTGAACATCTGCATTTACCTACCCTTTCTTTAAACGAGCCACGTAGGCACTCTGGAGAGCTGCTTCCAGGAAGTAGGACAGTTCAAACTCTGAGTAACTCTCATTGCTGCCCTTTAAGTTCCTTGAATGTGTGTTGTGCAAGGTCTGCGAGGGGAAGAAAGAGTGATGGAATTACAGAATAACTGCTTGAACTAGTTATTTCTTCAGCAGCCAAAGAGCTAACTCAAACAACAAAATGTTAGCTTCCATCACCAGATTCTTCTTTAGACTACCCGACAACTTCTTATATTCATTAGCTATTCAAAACCCTCTCAAGGCATCTTCAAAAGAAACTATACAAGGACTTTCATGACAGGAAGCTATGCAAGGTGAGTTATGGAATGTTATTTGCAACTTCAATGTGCAGTTTTCTATTTACTTTAACACTGAATGTCTCACAAGTGCTACTCCAACTACATTGACCCAACACCTTGCACACAAAGCATTAATGGCACTTGTAAGAGTGTTTAACGTAACACAGCTAACTCTCTCTTACAAATCTTTAAAAGGAATCTTGAGCGAAGAATCTTAGCCTTTCCTCTGCTCCTCCCATCAAACCCTGCTCCCTTTTGGCTTTCTTAGATATTGTGCCTTACAGTGTTAGCAAAAACAGCTTTTGTTGCTGGAAGTTTCCCTGTATAGAGTCTTCAGGGCAGGGGTTTCACCCACAACTGGAGACCTATGGACCTTCAGTACACCAGTTAGGAAGCCTGCAACCTTGTCTCTCCAGGCCCAAAAGATGAATGAATTGCAATTCAAACTTTTTGTACTTGGCAGACAAGATAACAATATAAAAAAGTTAGTGTCCACTATTTACAGAGGTTGTCCTTCTGAAAGTGAAGGACAGTACAATTATTCTCAATTTTAAAAATCATTTAGCTTTTTCTTACAAAGGAACAGACTAAAAGCTTGTCAGATGGCTTTCTTAATGCATTTTTACATACATATTTAGCTCAGTTTTCTTAGTTTTAATGCAGTTAAAATCCAGAATTGTTGCTGACGACAACAAAGAATAACTGCCCATAAGATGGCACGCAGTTAACTTACTGAACCACAGATAACATGTTATGTGTCAAGCACAAAACGTGTGGTGCAAGAAAAGGACACTTACAGTGCATGCTCACTAAATGCAGCCAGGCAAAGCTGCAGAGGACCTCAAGCATGGAGACTCTAGTTGAGCCATGGCACAGGGCTCATGGCACCCATCTTATCCAGCCTCCTTGCTGACTACTGAGTGCCAGCTCCTTACTAGGGAGCTGGATTCTCCCAGTGTCACCTGGAACAGCCAAATCGTTGGCAATTAAACTGCCATGGTAGACCCAAAGTGGGACTTTTAGCTCCTTAGGAATCTCAGGGCCCACTGTTGTGGACACTCACACAGCAGATGTGTACAAGGGCTTGGATTTCTTCATGGTGGCATTTGCCAGGTAAATGTTAGGGATCTCTCTTTAGTAAGAGCTCAACTTGAAGTAAGACCCGAGCATATCTGAAGCAGTTAGTGCTTTATGGCAGACAAAATAGGTCTCCATACTTCATTCTCAGAGGAAACTGTCAGAGACCCAGCAAAGAGCTGTTCTGCAACTGGTTACACAGAAAAGCTCAGCCCACTCAGTTGGTATTGAGACACCAACTCTTGCAGAAATGCTCTTTTACTCCTTCCTGCCTATGAGTTCACGGCATCATGCCATATTCTTGTTATCAAAATTCCAAAAAGTTCCACTTAGATCACCGAGAAACCCCTCAAGCTCCTTTCTTACCTTTTCAAGCTCCTGCAAGTACACTTGGGCAATGACACACGCTGTCTCAAAACAGGCCATCACTTCCTCCTCCCTTTCACACAGACGAGCACGTGAAGCAACAGAGTTGGTCGAGCGCTCCAGCGACAGACCTGCAAAACAGCAGCACCTTCTCATGCCAGAGCCCACACAAAGCAACACTATCTTCTTTCATCTACCAGAAGACAGGAAAGCTTTTCAGTATGTGAAAAATTCAGGGGTTTTCCTCTTGTTCCAGAGGTTTCTTTCAGGAATATCAGGGACATAAAGTTCCTAGACACACAAGGAAATCTGAGGTCTAATAGTGAACCTGCACACTTCTATAGCACCTTTCAAAGGCTTATAAAGGATATACAATCCTTCTGGTAGTAATAAATAAGCAGAGAAATTAAGGGCTTGATTTCCAAGACAGCAGTAAGTTTTGGGTGCTTCAACAAAAGTGCCGTTCCTGAAACACCTTGGAACCTGGTTTGATATTTTTTAGGCATCCACTATTCCACATGCAGCGTTGAAGCTCAACATTTTAAGAGCAAACTTAGAAAAAATATCAAAGTCAAAAGTCTGAAGCGTCTCTCAGAAAATCTAAGCACAAGTGAATTGCATGTGGACATGCAGCAAGCTCTTGGTAGGACACAAGAAATTCTTTAATCATAACTTGACCTCTTTTCCATAGGGAAAACCAAAAAACTTTCTTCTGTCTCTAATAAGCATAGAATAGTTAATTGAAGACCCACAACTATTGCCCGGGCATGAAAATCCTTTATTACCAGACCCCTGGGCTGGTGTATCTGTGTGTCTGGAAATCTGCTACCACATCCTTCACACCTCCAAATCTCTTTGGGAGGCTACATTTCTACACGCTGATTTTACACACTGATCTGCACAGGTTCTTAGGTTACACTGGATGCACATTATACCACTGCTTGGAAAGTCAGGCCTTTTAAACCAAAGGGAAGTACACAAATGCCTAGTAGCCCACACAGGCTGTAAACAGTTTAATACATGCTTCACAATAGATTCTCTCACTAAAACTGAGGAAAAAATGCAAGGTGTAGAACAAAACCCCACCATTCCTGATACAGGTCTACGAATATAGCAAGAGAAGACAGATTTCAGCAACCTAAACAGGCTCTCCAAAATATGTGCTTTAGACTGCTGCAGTATAAGCCCAGAGTTTCTGCTCCTCATAAGGAGCCGCCACATGCACCAGGAGCTGTGCTTGCCTAAACCAGCCTAATCCTAGCTGTCTGAGCATAGCGCTCCTGTGGCCTCATCCCAAGCTCCTGGGAGCTGCAAAGGCTGCCAAATCTCCCCACCACAGATGACGCAGCCACTCGCACTGCAGGTGCCTGAGGTTCCCCATCAGTCCTACATTTGTTTACTTCTCAAGCCTAAATTGCTGCTTTGTCCCCTTGGTAACCATGCTTAGGAGTTCCCTACTTGCTGCTTTGCATGTGACCCAGACACAGGCAGTTTACACAGAGCACAGAGAAGGTCAGGTGCCCCAGAAGCACAAAGCACAGGATACTTGTTGGCACATAAGCCCTTTTGGAAAAGCTGGCCTAGCTGGAGACAAAATGGATTTACTTCAAAATGAAAAGGGGGAAGAGGGGTATGATGACAATCTTATTCTCACCTTTCTCCTGATATATGTCTTGCATTAGAGGACCTTGTTTTCCAGTCCATCTGCAAAGTCTTGGGCTTTATTATGTTTCTCTCTATTATTTTAAAGCTTCTATTTCCCCACTCTGTTGCTATGTCACGAGGGGGAGAAAAGGATATCCCTTCCCTACACAGAAAAATATAAGAAGGTACAAAGTGCTGAAGCTCTAATGAGTAACTTACAAATATTCTTCTCTGATCCGTCCCAGTTTTATTTAGTCCTAAATTTCTAATCAACCCCCACAACTGAAAATAAACTCAAAAGTCATCAGTCATCATCCCTTTCCATGCAAAGTGGGGCCAAGGACCCTGAAAGAAGCCCAGTCCAGCCCCTGCTGACATTCGCACACAAGCAGCATCTCATCAGGCTGCAAGAGCCATCGTGGCACAGCCTGTGTGGGGGCGGTTAGGGAGGGAGATGTCAGAGCACAGCCTGATAACCAGTCGTTTACATCTGTGCTGCAGCCCACTGCAAGCAGCTGCTATCTCTAAGCTCAGATATGGGAGAAAGAGCCAACTGCCCTCACTCACACTCCCAAACACTGATAGCAAGCGTGTCCATTCATGCAGGGCATGGGATAGAGCTGGGAGCTGATCAGAGATGGTGAAGTAGATAGCCCTGAAAAAGTAACAGAGGCCACTGCTGGCACCTCCCTTTTTTTCCTACTGTTAAGACCTGTGTCACAGGAAAAGTCAAGCAGCACATGATGCATTAACACACACACAAGGCTACACCACACAAATGTCAACTTGTAAATGCCAAAAAGGAAAATGACCCACACAATGCAACAAGTCACACAGCTTTCCACTAATACCACATGTGCTGAACTGAGGCAGTCAGTATATAAAATCCTCCACAGATCCCAACAGGGTCATTTCCCCTACCAAAAAATGTGGTGAGAAGAGTAGTTAGAGCAAGCAGAGTGCAAAGCCGGGAGACGAAGTACAGAACAACAGCAAAAGGGGTCCCTGCCTTGCTGTGCCCAAACAAGTCCTCCCAGGGCAGAGTCCTCAACCATTCTGTGACTGTGACAACAGTGCAAATTAGGCTGCCCAGGCCTGAGAGCAAGAACTCCACTAGCTTTTCCCTGCCTCCTGCCCTCTGCTTACTAATACAAAATATATCTGCCATCATCAAATGTTTTCAATTCGGAGCAGTTCCCCAGAAGTCTCAGACACCTGCAAAGCACACAATACTGCCCAGTGCATTCAGCAAGGAAGCGTGAGCTCCAAGTAAAGCACAAACTCATTCACTGTTACAATCACTTGCTTGGGTAAATACCCAAGTTCTTTAGTGGATAACAGTCAGCTACATTAAGATAATACTGATTTATGATACCTCTACTTTAAAATAGTTCTGTTGAATCAGATGTCCTTTTTTTCTTTTTAAAATCACACACCAGTAAAAAATATAGTAAAAACACAGCCTTCTAATGGAGCTTGGTCCAAGTTTGAGACTTAATGAAAGACTTGCTTCATGGTTATATGTTTTAAGGAATAAACCATTTACTTTCCACCCACTCCAGAGGCAGTAGCCTACTATGCATAGAAATAATGGTTCTCTTTCCTGAATAAAGGCTTCAATTCACTTCCTCTAGTTCTGCCATAGCTTCACCTCTTTCCCTTGATCTCTCTAATCTTTCTCCCTTCTCTGTTTCTAAAGCTGATCTGCATTTATGCCAAAAATAAAACCAGAAAAAGGTTTACAAGAAGTATCACTGACTGAAAAAAGAAGTCCTTTCTGCAACTGAAACACACTGACAGCATTCATGGAAACCTAAAAGGGGGCATTTTATGAAAGCTTATTTCAACTTTCATCTCCTTTTATCCAGTCCTTTCCAGGAGAGGAGTGTGTATCACTTGGCTCTAATGTTTGCAGGCAAAGTTATTAGTAGAGCTGGAGCACACACTTGCAAATGGACACTGCACAACAGAAAAATCAGGATGGAAGGGATCTCAGAAGGTCTGTAGACCAACCTCCTGCTCAAAGCAAGGGCAGCTACGATGTTAGATGAGGCTGGTCAGACTTTAGCTGGTCTGGTCTTGAAAATCTCTGAACATGGAGACAGTATCACTACTAAGGAGAAGAGCAAGCTAAGGACACTTGTTTCTTTTCTGCCTCAATACATTCACTAGTTCACCAAAGAGCAGCTTCTGAGCAGGAGAGAGAAGCTAATCCACTCACAGGTTCTTTTCATTTTCCCATCAATACCAGCCCCTAGTTTCACATTCACAGCTGCACTAACATTGCCACTGGGAAACAGTACAGGCACAAGCAGTCAGGGGCAGCAGCAGCAGGACACTGTATTAAACCACTCTCGTGCACAGACCAGGAGCTTCTACATGCCCATAGCCCAGGGGCAGAGGCAGCTGGCAATTTAAGGCAGAAATCAAAGGCAGGCCACAGCACCCAGGGCAGGTCTGCGTGCTGGGTGCCCGTGTTCCCCCACATCAAACACAGCCAAGGGAACTCGAAGTGAAAGACAGCTTAGGGCAGGAGCTCCACTTCTGCCAACAGCCTCAGGCCCTGGCTGCAGAGCAAGGTTATGGAGCTGACATTCATGAGCAGCACAGACAGGTAATTATGGCCAGAAGCCAGAGCATGATGCTGCACTCAGAGCATGCAACAGCTTTACTCAGGCCATGGGAACACAAATCATTTACCTTGAGGTAAACAGTGGCATGAAAGTATTGCATGGCAACCACTGCCTGGAGACTGACTGCAATCACGTTGTCCCCACAGGGACGGCAGGTCACTCGAGGCAGCCATCCCCAGGGGAAGGGCTTTCGCTTCCATACGTGGCCCACAACCTGCGTCACAAGGGCAGCTCTGGGAAAGCAGCCAGCACTGAAATAAGACTATTTTAAGACAAGCTCTTCAAATGAATACATATATATAATTCATACTTAATGACTCAAAGCTCGGCAGAATACTGAGCACTTGATTTTTTTCAAAGACCACAAAACTGAAAGGCACAACCAAACCATCACTATTTTACAAGTAGCACTAAGTTTTCTTAGACACTGTTAGGGGTCTTCGTAGGTTGCTTGAGGGCTATGCTCTCACACTACGGAGTCCTGAAAAACAAAAATCTGAACAGCAACGAGCCAAAAAAACAGTCTGAATTAGTTCAATATAGGCAAGACTCAGCACTGCACGTTATTCCTGACAAAATTCCCAGCAGCTTAAATAATTCACATGACTGGTCTTGATGCTCTTCTTCCCAGCTATTGAATAAAGAGCTCCCAGCACCATTTACTTGCAATGCAAACAAAAGGAGAAAAAAAAAAACTCTAGAATGCCTGGATGGTGAGGACATTCATATTATACCTTTCAGAAAGGAGAAGAAAGGAAAAAGAAGAGTTTTGTTTTGCAGGAGTGCCATCATTGCCTTTGTAGCAACAATCTTTTATAATCACAATAGCACTACAGAACCACAGCAATTCATGATAACCTCCATGTCTCCTTCATCTAAAAGGCTCAAAGGGGGAAAATGCAGAAAACTTCAGAAACCCAAACTAACATTCTGCTGAAGACCTTCCCCTCATCCTTTTTAAGGGGTAAACATAGCCTGAAAATTTAAATAACTTGCTTATGGCTGCCTACTTAAAGCTCAGGAGGCTTGTTCCTGTGTAGGAAAATTCAGCCATCTTAATCAAAAGGCTCTTTCATAAGCTTATCAAAATGCTTGTTTTCACTAGCACATCAAACCCTCAAACCTTTAAGCCTCCTGGACGATCTTTGCACCTTGCCTTTAACATATATAACATATTAGGTGGACTGGTATAAGAGGCCAGACTATACCTTACAGCAACAGTTAAAGAGGTGCCTCAGCAGAGTGATGCTTTGGACCACAGCAGGCTTGGGCTGGGGAGGGGAAGGGATCTTCATTCCCTTAGGGCCCTCCATGGAAAGGACAACTTAGCACCATTCACGTCTGCACACTTGCCTGGCATGTTGCAAGAACAGTATTCTTTTCCCCTTGTCTAAACTTAGAGGCCAGAAGTTGAGAACAAAAATAAAATGGATGGGGTGCAAGGAACAGAGAGAGATGGAGCAGATGACTAGTTATCAAGATTTATTCTGTTTGAATTCCTCTGCACCATGGCCAGGCAGCATCATTTGTGAGAAAGTTCTAGCGCAGATGCAATCACAACCACCGAGACAGACTGCGTGTTTCTTCTCTCGGAGTAGGAGGGAGCAAACGAGAGGGGAATTTCTATTAAATTGCACTAATTCACATCAAGCTCTCAAGACTGTTCTACCTGAAATTATTAGATGACAACTAGTGAGGTTGTTCACCTGTCCAGAGCTTACTCCAGGTTAAACCACACATGGAAATGCATCCTCAGAGAGCAGAAGAATGCAGAAAGCGAGAAGCAAGTTCACAGCCCCAGGAGAAGTGCTCACCAGTGACCACACTGAACCACTCCACAGCCACATACGAAGCCCCAGGGACCGTGACTGCTGCTGGCTTATTCCCAAAGCTAGTGCCAGTAGTGCCTGGCACTCAGGCACACCACTGTCACCCTCACAGTACAGCCCCAGCTAAGGGACAATATCAGAGCCAACTAAAGGTTCCCTCTATATCATAGCCTGTCTAAGCAAACAGATTTGGCATTTTTCACTAAAATTCTACTATACCTACAAAATGTGGAGTCTCCTTCTTTGGAGATTTTTAAAACCCTCTTGGATGCAGCCCTGTGCCACATGCTCTAGGTGATCCTGCGTGTGCAGGGGGGTTGGACTCGATGACCTCTGAGGTCCCTTCCTACCTTGGGCATTCTATGATTCTATGATTCTATGATTCTATGAACATATCCTGACCCCCCCTCAAACACAGATAAGGTTTCTGATTAGTAACAAAGTTGTATTACATCTGTGAGAGACAGCGTAATATCTAAATGCTCTAAATTGACAAGTCCAATGGTCCAATGCTGCAAACAGCACAGTTTTGATTTCAATGACCACACAACTTTCACACTTTCTCTGTCTCTTTCTTTCTCATTCATACATACACTAAATACAGTTTTCCCCTGAGTAGATGATGAGCCTTACATAATAAATATTAGCCACAGTTTGGAAATCTGTGGCTAATTTGAAAATATTTGCCTACATTTCTCGGATAGCTAGCTCCATTGCTGTTAATACCAACTTGCATCAAGAAAGTACACATGGGAATATCTTCAGGATTTCCTTGCAGAAATTAGAAGAAACTGAAGCAAGGGAGAATATAATCCAATATCCTCTACCGTCACTTTGTGGGACTGACATCTTTACAGAGCTTTGCTATAATAAATAGCATTCAAGTTAAATAGTGTGTGTATATGTGAGGATAGAGCAAGGGAAAGATTTCATTGGCACTTGTGATCATAATACATGAGAGGGAACCATAAACAGTCTTAAAAAAAAAAAAAAACCCTCAGACCTCAGCTAAATGATAATGTGATACATTAGTGTAAGTACTGATCTACACAGCTTTTTTTTTTTCCTTTTAACTTACTGGATTGGCAAAGATACCATACTTTCTTCGAGAACATTTCATAGAATCATACATTTCACAAAATAGTAAATGAGTAGTTCTTTTATAGTAATTACTAGTCGTCTTTTGGGACTACTGGTTTCAGAAATATCTTATTGCTATTGTAATTTTTGATAAGCATGAATTTAGAAACTACATTAAAAGTAAAAATATATTAAGAAGAGCTAGAGAGATATCAACCTTTTTCACTGATATTTTTCTCTCAGAACATCTTCCATGATTCATCATGATGCCTACCTGGTCATATTTTTATGAAGTGGGGAAATCTTTGTGCAAGCAAAGGAGCAACTATTGTCCTTTCAGAAAAAAAAACAGAAGTTCATGATCAAGAATTCCTCAGTTATGGCAACTCTAATTACATTACAAATAAAGGCTAAATATTAGCTTGTATCTCTCCATATGTATATATGTATAAAAATGTTTGTATATATTAACCTTATAACTTTTAAATATTATGTCTCCTATTAAGTATGCAACAAATGTAAAATAAATCATGCATTTGTAGAATGTGCAATTAAAAAGCTCTTCAAGCTGTAATAGAGATGTTTCTGCTACATCTATCACAGAAATTTATAAAGTTCTGCAATAGAATACACCTAGACACCAGGGGAGAAGCTGAGTTTCCATTTATCTTATTTCTTCTAATTGAAATAGTTCTGAAACAATAGCTTTCTGGATATTAGCTGGCAGTTAAGATAGCCTTCTCTCCCAGGAAACTGTGGTACTTTTAATTAACATGTTTGCAAAAACCAGTCTATTGACAGTGAGCTGCATGAGCAGAAAAAGGTTGCTAGGTATCTGCACTCACAAGACCTGAATTTTTTATTATTTTGGAGAGAATATATTGGAAAGGTTTCACGGTAGGCAACTATCTCTACTAAGAAATTTATTCTTCAGTGACTGCAAAACATTAATTTAAATCTTTTTAATAAGCTAATGGGTCATGTAAAGCACCTTACATTTTAGCAGGATCATTTTATAATCAAACATTGTACATTTAATTGGTTAATATTTGAGCTGCACTTTGTACATAGAAAAATGAGCACTAGTATAACAGATTATAGCAATTCTTCATAAAGGATAAGATTGAAACATTACTTTCTTGCAGTTTTCTTGTGGTTTTCTAAATCACATCTGTTGATGTTTTGTGCCTAGCCTCTGTCCAAGACAATGTCTATAAAAAGTTATATAAATATACCTCTATAAATACAAACAGAAATATATATTTTTATATGAGTCTATTTTTTTTTCATACAAGTAAACACAGCAACAGTGGCATTTTTATTATATGTTAACATTTCAGAGACATCTAATGAACATATCAAGTTTGTAAAATAAGCTGAGACATTTTCAAGATTTGAAAAATCAAGATATAAATATGAATGAGATGTAGGTTCATTTTCTTTAGGAAAGCTGCATCTTGAAATAGTAACCTGTTCATGCATATTATATGCCCTTCATGCATATTCATTTGCTCTCTTCAGGATCCTTCATGCAGGATATGAAGGCCAGAAATGCCATCCCTTTCTTAAAGGACTCTAGTTCATAAGCATTTCTGTTTCATAGCTGTTATGAAATTATACAGAAAAGGAAAAAGAAAAAGCAGGTAAGAGAGAAAAAAACTAACCTTTTTTCTGTTATTATCAAAAGTTTCAAAAGCTTAGGAAAGAGGATATGAGGACAGAGCAAGATTACAATGAAATTCCTCTCCAGTTCCATAAAGCACCGTCCAAATCTTATTATAATTCCATATTTACCATATCCATCATAACTCATCTCAAACTGTGGTGGTTAATAATTCACCCTAATTGAGACTGTTCTATGCTAATCATCATAAAATAAGTTTTAATTGGGCAGGACTGCAAAGTTATACTTCATCATACTTTTGGGATGGAAATATAAAAATAAAAATTTAACTAGTTTTAATCCTGAACATAGAGAACAGAGACTGTAGCTTCCATTCGTGGAGCTGTGTATCCCTTAAGCAGTTCCTCTTAATGCTCAAACGGTGCATATATAAAGGCAAATACAGGTCCAAATTTACCCCAGTTTCACACATTGTGAGAGATACATGCAAACATTTATTGAACTGATAGGGGTTCATTGTGTTGTGACAGATGAGGCATTGAAGAAGGATACATGAAGACCTCTTTCTAATTTCTAAGATGGAATAATTATATTTACTTTTTTCACAATGAATGTTCTGCTCCTTTGAGATGCTGAGCACCCTCCAGCTCCAGTGAAGTAAATAAAATGCAGATGTGACCCTCCATGTTAATTCATCCCCTTGTGTTTGCTGTAGGCATGATGCATGTTTTTTTACGGCTCTAACTAGACTAGAATAATAATTATCATCATCCTATTATCCCTGTGCTATAAATTAAGAAAACTTTGTTTTGCAATGAAGAAGCTCTGCAGATTTCAGCATATAAAGAGGGAAATGAATTGGAAGAGACCAAAGATGCAGAACTCTTGTCAAATGTGTCTGAATTGATAGAAGTTGTGAACTACAGCTGCTAATCCAATGAACCAGATGGTATCAATTGTCAAACCAGGTGCAGGAAACAGGGTTGTTAGCCCTCCTGCAAATCAATTAGATCAGCATGAAAAATCCGTAAATTAACTCCCCACCAAACAAGCAAATTGTACCAAAAACTGTGTCGGGTGTCATGAATGATCAGTCTTTTTGCAAGTGGCAATTGCCATTAAATCTCTTTATTTCTTTTATGAGTAAACTTAACAAAATTTAATTTTCAAGCATTAATGCATCATTGGAAACTGCCTGATCCAACACCTTTCTTTGTACAGATCCATGCTAATTGAAAGTATCAGAAAACATCACAGAGCTAACACTATTGCAAACATATCATCAGGTCTTATTTATCCCATTTGCCACTTTATTTCACTTACTTAGGAAAAATTATTCGCAAAACAATGCTTCTAGAAAATATGAAGTAATATTAGCTAAACTGTTGTTAGCTATTGCTTTGACACTGTTTTTAATGAAAACTGATTTGTCATTTTCCTAAAATGCTATACAATACACAGCAGGCTCCACAAGACACTGTGAAGATTGGTGGGCTGCTAGAACTGACATGAGAGCTGCATGAGCTTGTTTAGCAGACATTTGTAGCAAAATTCTGGGGAAGTGGGGAACTGCTTAATTAGATTAGAACAACACCCTCTGTTGTGTTGTATCCCAACAGGAGGAAGTAAAAGATGTTTCAATGAACTATCCAAGATTATCTATAACTGATCTGTCTTAGAGGGAATCTCTTCTTAAATATGCTCAAATTGCTAATCAAGTGGATTTCATATGTAACAGAAATCTTCATACATTTTACTTTTAGCACATCTAATATAATCAGTTGTTAGTACTGTTTGTATAATAGACTTCCTACATATATAATATGCATTTTTTTTAAGATAAGACATAGAAACAGACACTTATGTTGCACTCTATATTGGAATTGAAGTAGGTTTAAGTGATTCATAAACAACCTAATTTTCTTTCTGTAAGCACTTCTAAAAGAAAGAAATCAAAAAAAGAGAGGAAATACAATGAGTGGGATTTCTCTGCATTTAAATCCTCTTATGAAAAAATAGAACCACAACTAGCTTGGACTAAAAAGAGAGTACTCCCACTAAACATGTTATCTTTGACTATAAATTCATTTGAGGCTTTAAAAGGGTGCCGCAATCAGGATAAACACACGCACATCTTGAAGTTGTATAATTTAGGTTTTCCAAGACGAAAATATCAAACAAAGTGAGAGCATGAAGTCAGAATATGTACCTTGCAGTTTCTGTTGCATGGGAATAAAATAAAATAAAATAAAAATAAAAAAAAAAAAAAAAAGGAAAGCTGAACAATCTAAGTCAATTACAATAATTTTATCAATCTGAAAGCTTCCCTGATGAGAATCCTGTTGTTCTATTTTTCTGAGAATCTCTTCTTATCATACATTTCTGAACTCAAGAATCTTGCACCACAGTATGTCTGAGATAAGCACGTACTATTTTTAAAATGTCATGCTGCTTAAACCATTGATTAATAGCATGATTTTTAAATGCTCATCCAAATTACGAATAGTATGTTTTCTAGGAAAATTGCATATCAGGTATCATCTGAAACAACATCAAAGCTACACACAAAAAGAGCTAAATGAGATCACTCAGCTTTTCAGAGGCATATATTCTACCAAATATGAGATAAGGCAAATATAATATATGACATTTTCCATAGTCTTACTTATAAAGAAATTGTAATGTAGTTTCAAGTATTAAAACAAACAAACAGATATACAGAAGACCTACACAGTGTAATTTTCAAGGATTCATTTTACTGGAAAATTCAATATACCAATGACAACAACTGCAGTGTAAATTCAATATAGCAAATGTAACTCAATTTTAATGTGAAAACAATCATCAAATGAATAACAGTTCAACAAAACAGTTCATGTTCTGGTTATGAGTGTTTCTGGTTTGTATTTAAGCTCTGAGTAGACATACGCACATATACTTTTTGACTGCAACAGTATTAAATGTGTATATGATGCTATATTGTCACAATCTAAATGAAAATCAATCCAAAATATAAACTTGCAAAATTATAATTTCTAATGCAGCAGTGTTATTTCTACCTTAAAATACTTAGAATTTTGTTGCTATTTAAATCAAGTCTCAGAAAGTTTTTTTCATGATTTACATTAAATTATTCATTTATTTTTAAGGATTACATTGTTAATTAAAATATCTGCATGTTGGAAGAAATAAAGCAACATTTGTCTCCTGGGATATGTGTACATAAGGAGGAAATGTCACTTTCACTACTTTAATGTAATAAACTGTTACTGAATGGGTTATTAAACTCCTCTGTATTAAAGGTAATACTATTCAAAATATTTATAAGAGTATTTCTGTACTACACATACAATGACAGCGTGATGCAAAAGTACATAAGCAATGATGATGAGATCAGGAACTCAAAGCCCATTCTCTCATTGCTGATGTTACACAAGAAATCTTTCTTTTAGTAAATGAGAACACACCAGATATATCTGGATTTATCATAGAATCATAGAATGAATCATACAATCATAGAATGCCCAAGGTTGGAAGAGACCTCAGAAGCCATCGGGTCCAACCCCCCTGCACACGCAGGGT
This sequence comes from Rhynchotus rufescens, assembly GCA_032273925.1. NCBI lineage: Eukaryota > Metazoa > Chordata > Aves > Tinamiformes > Tinamidae > Rhynchotus > Rhynchotus rufescens. The sequence goes on along the minus strand of JAVCKT010020475.1, from coordinate 1,403 downwards.
CATCTAGAGCATGTGGCACAGGGCTGCATCCAAGCGGGTTTTAAAGATCTCCAAAGAAGGAGACTCCACAACTTCTCTGGGCAGCCTGTTCCAGGGCTCTGTCACCCTCACTGTGAAGAAGTGTTTTCGCAAGTTCCTGTGGAACTTTTGGTGCCTCAGCTTGTGGCCGTTTCCTCTAGTCCTATTGGTGGCCACCACTGAAAAGAGGCCGCCCCCTCCTCCTCACTGCCTCCCTTGAGGTATTTGTATGCCCTGAGGTATTTATATACACCATATCCTTAGAAGTTTAATGTCTGGTAAGAATGTGTGTTTGGGAACTTAATTAGTTTAAGTATCAGCATGTAGGAAACAGTTTGTTCTTGGAAGATTCCCTCTAATCAAAGGGCTTTATCGTTAAGGAAACATCAAGTCCTATGAATTCCGTTGGCCGAAGGCATTTTGTGTTTTGAAATATAAACTGAGGAAGCCTCAGTTATGAAATAGAGCTGTAATCTGGGCTAGTTCTTAATGTACCATGAACTGATAGGAGTGTCCTGTGAAAAATCACACCCCTGGTGCTAGAAAGGCCAAGATCCACTGGGGGTTGTGCTGAGCACGGTAGGGTGCTGGGAGCCTGCCCTTTCTCCCTGTACAGGCTGCATGAAAAGAAAGTCTTTTCCCTGCGTCTTTGCTAACCTTAAAACTTCAGGTAATTGGTAGAAGTAATTAACATTTTGGGCTGCTTCTAAGCAGGGCTCCGTGTTAATCCAAATGTTCCGTAAACCTTCACTGCGTGTCAATGATTCAAATTAACTCCTTCCTCAGAGTATGAAGAAACGGTGATGTCGCTCTTCGACTGCGGCCTGTTTGAAAACATCCTGACAAATATTCATTCAGGTATGTGAAACAAGCTCGTTAGCAGCACTGTGCCCTGGGGCTGTGTTGTTGCTTTTGGGGTTTTTTGGTTTCTCCTTTTGGGAGGGAGGGCATTCAAGTTATTGTTCTGAGGATTTTGGTAACACGATCACTTAAAATTAGGCTTCCAGAGAACTTTTTCTCGCTGTTACATAAATTACTGAGGAAAAGCCATCGATAGCTGCATCTTTAGATGGAGAGGTAGATCGGCCTTGAGGGTCCAGGAGGTCTCTGCTACACAAGACCGAAGGTTCTGTGCGTGCCTTGCCTTGCTGCGCAGGGAGGCCTCTCTGCAGCCTCCCTTCCGCACCGGCTCTCTGAGAAACTTTGCTCCTTCCCTGTGACCGCTGTTCACGCTGGCTGCTCTGGGTGGAAGGAACCTCTGGGGCAGGGACTTTGGTCTCTGCTAGTGCAAGCAAAAAGGTTAATTTTTTTTCAGTTAAATAGCAGATTTCTTGCTCACATTTGTCTTAAGTATTTAGCGACTTTACTCTAAGCTCTGCTTTAAT